>JAXISO010000290.1:0-49892 GCA_036785465.1 Colletotrichum agaves | reverse complement strand
CCCTATTTACTTAGATATAGAAGCTATAACCCAGTTTAGGCTTTTTAGGGTTAATTATTTTTATTATCTAGAGCCTATAAGGACCTATAATAGGGGATATAATAAAAACACACTAATAGAATAGAGGCCCTTTCTCCATAGCATTCCTATAGTGTGGGCTAGTGTAGGCCTCCTAGAAGTACTTAACTATAATATTCGGATTATTAGAAGGAAGGACCTTTATATAGAAGTTAATTTTATAGTATATACCTAAGGGCTCTAGAAGGTAGAGGTTATACTAAATAAGGAATACTATAACTTATAAATAAGTTAATTACTAAGCTTAAGGAGTATAAAGTACTACCTATTTTATTATAAAGGAGTTTATAGATAGCTTAATATAGAGTAAAGAGTTATAATTCCTCTTATTAAGAATAGGTTTAATTATAAGGAGCTAGAGGTAACACTTCTTTAGCTATATTAATATGCGAGGGGTGTCTAGGTTTTTAATAGAAGCTATAATCGGCGATGATAATAATAAAGGAAGGATTTAATAATACTTTACAAATATAAAAGGGATAACTTATTACCTTTAATATAATAATAGAGGAGGGAAGAAGTTTTCTAAGAATAGAGGAAAAGACTAATAGTTAAATAAGTTATAAGCTCTCTCTATACCTCCTACTAATTTACTTACTTATAAAGGTAACCCCCCCCCTCTCCTTCTAAATTACTAATTATTAATTAAATAAAATAAATAGTAACCTTATTAATTACCCTAATTAGCTACCTAATATTTTATTTAAACCCTTTATTTTATTATAATAGTAAATTAATAGCCTACTAAATTCTCCCTATATAAGTAGCCCTTTTTCCCATAATATAAATAAATTTAACTTCTCATAAATTTATTTAGTAGTATAACTAAGCCCTTTTATAATTAGAGATCCCTTTATAGACCTAATAATACTTACCCTTACCCCTTAGAGGTTATTTATTACTAGGTAAACTTGTATTACCTTTAAATATTAACCTATAATTTATACTACTTTACTTACCTACTCTCTCTCTTTCCTATATCTCTAATTAAGTCTATAATAACCTTAGTTAATCCTTCCACAATAATAGCTTTATAAGGAAAAATACTCTCCAGAAAACCTAACTTTTAAATAGAGAAGAAGCTTTATAATATTCTTCATAAAGTAACTTAGCCTAAATATACTAAATAGAATAGCGTTGTTTCGAAGAATACTTATAAGCCTATTAATTCCCTTCTTTGGAAAATTATTACTAATATCCTAATACTAAGAATTAATAATAATTACTCACTAAGCTAGCCTACCCCTTCCTAATTATAGTATAACCTACCACCCAACACAAGCCTTAAGTGTAAGTAACTTAAGTGACTCTATCTTAATTCACTAGTAACTCTACTTTATATTTATTTTTAATAGACTAAGTGCATTAGGAAGTATTAGCCCACATAATTTAAGACTATCTAAGCTAGTATAGTATTTATTATTAACCTATTTAATTTATAAGGGTCTATTTAGGCTAAAATATTACTAACTATATTTAATATAGAGAGTGGCTTTTAATTTATTATATATAATATTAAGGATAAAATTAGCTTAGTTGGATACTATATTACTACTAATAATAATATAATAAAGGAAAGTAGGGAGGTAGTATATAAATACAACCTCGCGGTTTTTCTCCTATAGATAGTTATAAAAGTAAATAACTAAGGGGATATTATTTATTATTTAGGACTTCTTATTAATTAACTTATGGGATAGTCTTTTTTTTATAATAACTTTTAATAAAATGGGAATACTAAATTAAAACTAAAGGCCTTAATTATATCTATAATAACTATTTATAAACCTATTAATTATATATAAGTTATTCTTAAATAATAGGTAAATATTATTTAAGTTCCCTAGTTCTCTCTAAATTAACTATAGGTATTTAGTATTTACTACCTTAAATAGATTTATTAGTCCGTAAGGCTAGACTATATTAAGATTTAGATTAGCCCTCTTATTAAAGATATTCTATTCTTATGGGCTAAAAAAATTACTACTGAATTTTATTTAATAAACCCTAAGTAAAAAGATATAAGGTTCTTAATACCTAGTAGGAAGTCTAAGTAGAATAACTATATTCAAGAAATTAATAGTTAACTATTTAATAGGAAGCTATAATAAATAATCTATACCTAGGATAAAACTATAACTAACATAGAAGACCTAACTAAGGGGATAATAACTTAACTTTACTTTAATAACCTTAATAACCTTAACCTATACCCTAAGTTATTCACACCCAACATCCAAGTTCCTAGAGCCTTTACACTAATTAATAAGCCTATTTAGCCCTTAGTAAACCCGAACCTAACCCTAAGTCCTACTATTAATGGATCCATAGGGGCAAGACTTATTATTAAGAATTACTCTATAGTTAATACTATTTAAAACTATAAGTAAAGGAATAATATCCTTATCTCTCTTAAGTAGAAGAATTAATAAATTAGTAAGAGAGTATTTAACCTATATAAAAAGAAGCCTTTTATATAGGTAAACTAAAGCCCTTATAGGGCCTTTAACCCTAAGAGCCCTATTTATATTAATAATCCCTATAGTAACCTAGAGTCCCCTCTTACTAGCCCCAAGAGTAATATTAAACCTCTAAAGAATAAAAAAGAAAACAACTATACACCTAACTAGTTTATTAAGAGTAATAATAATTTAGTATTATCTTTATAGACTAGATTCCACTAAGAATTTAATATAACTAGAGAGTAGGCTAAATAGCCCACTAAAGTAACTTAATACTACCTTATAAGTCTCTATAATACTTAAAGCTACTTTGCCTATAGTAACTTCCTTAAAATAGAAGATATATATTATTTAACTAAGCTTAATACCTAAGAATTAAATAAGTAAATATAAACCCTAGAATAATAAATTACTTAGGAGACTTAAATTATCTCCTCTAATAAGTTCTAAGTATTAATTTATAATATCCATAACTCCCACTAAAACCTCCTAGCCTAATTAAATATTATAATATTCTACTTATAACTTAGTAATAATTACTAAATTATAATAGTAGTAAATTAGTAAAGGGGTATAGCCTATTATATAAATTCCATATAAACTAAAGAATCTAACTAGTATTTTATTAAAATTATAAATAACCTCTATTTATACTATAAATACCTTAGGGCTCCTAATAACCTTTATAGACTCCTTCTATATAATATAAAAGTTAATTTCTAAGTTAAATAAAATAATAACTAGACTTATAATCTTAGAATAGTAAATTAAGTCCAAGCCTATATAAGAGAAGGGATTATTAATAATTTAGCCTCTATAATAATAAAACTAGGACCCTATATAGTAAAATATTTAAAACTAATTAGTTACTATATTTTAAAAATCACTATAGAGTTTACCTATTACCCTATAATATATAATAATAAAACTCTTTATATACCTAAAATAGACCTACTTAAAGTAGAGGCTAATAGTACTATTAATAAAATATAGCCCTTAGAGAATAGAGAAGTAACTTACCTACCTCCTCCTAAGTTACCTAGGCTACCTACTAGGACCTTTATAAACTACTACTATTTAAGTCTACCTAGTAAACCTAATAATCACATTATATTATCTACTACTCCTAATATCCTAGAGAACTTCCCTATTATAGACCTAGAAAATAAATTAATAATACTACCTAGTATAATCCCTAACTTAATTAGTAATAATAACTCTAATTTTTCGGATCTAGGGAAAACCCCTCTGGACCCTTATAAACCTATAAAGAAGAAAACACTACTATACTAAAAGTTAAAAGTACTTACTCTAAGCCTAAGCCCACTAACTCTATTAATAAATAGGACTATTATTACTAGAGAATAACCTACCTACTTAGAATTAATTAATACTTTTAAGTCTACTTATAAAAGGTAGGAGAATTATATTAATAAGTGCATTAATTACTAGTAGTGAATAGAGGACCACATTCCCAATAGTAACTATAATTATTACTTCTTATAACTAGATAAATAATATAATTAGAGTTAGTATAAGCAAGAATATAAATAGGACAAGGCTCATAAACTTATAGAGGAGAATATTTTAGAGTAGTACTATAATAAATAGTATAGCCTATATAAAAAGTAATTATATTTATAATAAGAATATAAGAGATATTAGGCTATTAAATAGACTTCTTTTCTTTATATTAAGATTTCTTTTATTTTAAGTTTTCCTTTTTATATATAGTCTACCTTATAGGTTATTAAGGTAAGACTACAGGGGATAATTAAGACAGGGCAATAAAATCTATTATTACAAGGAGGCTTATTAAGTAACTTAGTTAGTTATTTATTATAAATAGAATCCCACAGAGGAATAGAGATAGAGTTAGTATTATTATTAGTATAATAGTATAAATAATACAATAGTTTAAATTTAGTTTTCTTAGTAAATTATTATTCTTTTAATTAAATCTTTTAGGATTATATCTATAATAATATATCCAGTTATTTTAAGCTCTTTTCCTTTATTCTAAGGCCTATGGGTGCAAAACTATAATACTATAATACTCTTATATAAATATATAAGTGTATATAGTTTTATTATTCTTTACTCCTATAGTATTCTTAGCCCATTTTAATATAAGTAAATAATATATTAAATATAGGATTTATTAATTTCTAAGTAAATCTCTCTATTATAAGTTATACTTAGTAATTTTAATAAAGTACTAAAAAAGGTAGTAAGAGTAGTATTTTAGTATACTTAGTAATAGCTCTATTAATAGTATATATTAAAAAATATAGTATTAAATATAAAAAGTAAGTGGGATAGTATATTAGAGGGGGAGAGTAATAATATTAATAACTAGGCTAAAATTTAACTTAATATATTAGATTTAAATAGGACTAGAGAGACTACTTTTCTTATATTAATTAGGCTATTTAGAGTCTTCTATTTACTTAGTAATAATTTTAATAGGGTAATTAGTAAAATTTTAGTTAATACTAATAGTATAGATTTTAAGGTTAATATTATAAAGGATTTTACTAACTTTACTACTAGTAACTAGGCTATATAATTAATACTTATTACTAACTTCCCACTTAATAATTAAATCCCTCTATATATAATAATAATTATTATTAATTTATTAATTATAACTAGTAATAATAAAATTAAGTAAAGTCCTAATAATATTTTATAAGCCTAGAAGAATTATATTTATATTATAATAAGGGATATTTTTTAGAAATAATAGAAGACTCTATATAATACTTTTTATATAACTTAGCCCTAAATTATTACTTACCTTAAGTATATATATCTCTATTTTTATCCCTAGTTTATAAAGTTTATAGTAAAATCTCTATATAATTATAGGCTATATATAACTTCTTATACTAAGTTATTTTATACTAAGTTAAAGACTTACCTCCATAATTACCTAATTAACTTCTATTATCTCTTTAAAGTTATTATTAAAATAATTAATAGTAAGAGACTATAGTACTATTAATATATTAATAATAAAAAGTTCTACTTTAAATAATAATAATTATTTAAGTAAATAATAACTTAGTTAATTTATTATATATTTTTATAGGCTATGAACCTTATTTATAATTAATATATTATTATAGAGAAGGTTTTTCTTAATAAGTTATATACTTACTAATTTTTATATTACTCTAGTGATTTTTTAAAAGAATATAGTCTACCTTATTATTATAACTTATTTAATTACTTAGAGTTATATAAACCCTTATAATATCTTATAAAATTAAATATTAATAGTTATTATTAGTTAGATTAATTTATAGTATATTCTCTTATTTATTACTTTAAAAATATTAATCTTATATATTTTTTTAGCCTAAAATTATAATTCTTTAAACTATAATTAAAGAGCTTAATTTAGAAGTTATTATTCTATACTAAAATTATTAATAGGACCTTTTTTTCCTAGGTAATAATAATACCCTTACTAATAACCTATTATAGTATTAGTTAACTATACTTATACCTTTCCCTTATACTAATTATAATATATTAATAAAAAGAGATCTCTGCGCGTTTGAAGTGGCCCAGGCTAATGTATTTATTAATAATAATAGTATACTACTAGTAGTACTAGTGCCTAAGTAAAAAAAGAAGAAGATTATAATAAAAAGGGCTAATAAGAGGGTAATTACTCTTATTAATAAGTAATTTAACTAAATAACCTAGAGGCTAGTAGAGAGCCTAAATAATTTCTTAGTAAGCTAGGCTTTACTAGTACCACTATCTATACTAGCTCTTCTACTAGTTATTTATAATTAACTATAGTAATTACTATATTTATAGACTTTTTGGCTACTAATATAGTCTTAATTTAATACCCTACCCTTCCCATTAAATTAATAGTAATTTTTAAGCTAGTTATTACCTCCACCGCCTCTATTATAGTAGTATGGATATAGGCAGTAGTATAGGTAGTATAGGTAGTATAGGCAGTGCCGGTGGTAGTTTTATATTAATATAATAATATTCTTTTTATACTTTTACATAATATTACTTATAATGTATGTCTGGGTGGGTGCTAGGGTAAATGATATATGGCCCCATATGATGCGCGGTGCCCCACGGACATCTTTGCCAGAAATGGCTAGACTTGTGCCGAATAGGAGACCGGGGGGTGCCGAATAGAGCGCCTCGTGTTCTCAGCATTTTTGGTGCTAGCAAGGTTTGGCTTGTCTCAACCGCATATTGTCACGACGAATCATTGAGGGCCATTTGCAACTCCGCGAATGCGCGTCTTCCCTGATACAGAACAGTTGGTACAGCACTGTGCCCCGACAGGACGCTCGCTTACGTGGTACTGGTATGCGATGGGTTGAACCACACAGCTTGGGCCGCGGTCCAGCTCCTAATACCACTACGACTCGGTCAGACTACGAAAGGCTTCGAGAAGCCGTCTTCGCGGGCACGCGGCCTTGAGCTGTCGTCCGATAACGAAGGTTGCAGTGGCCTGGGTAAAAGCAATTTGCCTCCCCCTTCAGTTGCATTCTCATTCTTTCGCAATTCTCCAAGACAGGTCCACCCGTAATCTTGGAAGCCAATTTGTCGACAGGGCCATATCGACTCGAGGCGGCATGCTGGGGAAGGGCCACGTTGATCGACGACATCCCTGCCCGCTGGCCTTGAGCCAAACGGAGTTGTCATTCAGCGACTCCCAATGTTCTCATTCGCAACGACCCTGACTCGGCAGACAAAACCTTACGCTCAAGGTCGCCAAAATCACGTACCGAATCACTCACCCGTGCAATGGCAGAGTTTGAGAAGGGTTCGCATGCGTTTGCAAATCCGTCGTCTGGGCGGACTCGACCATACCCTTTTGGTGTTTAGCCGCAGTGAACGCAGCAAAGCACTATGGTGTTCTGTCAGGAGGCACTGAGGAGGTGTACGTCTAGCAACAGCATAGTCCGCCCTTGACTCGCGTCTCTTGTTCTCAGGCGGAACCACTCGAATCTTGCTTTTTCTAATTCCCTCACCATGGAGCGCTCCATGGAACAGCACTTGTGCACTGGGTTCTCTGATCCTGCGTTCGCAACGCAGTGGTGAGGTCCTGAAGCTCAATACTCACGTCCGCGAAGTCTCAAAGCCCCAATCTCAATTGACGCTTGTTCAATCCTGGAAAACACCCTCCACCCACAATATTGCGGACTGAGACGTCGAGATGTCTCATCTCGTGATGGATTGTTCACCAGCACGTCATGTCTTTTGGGAAATTCTGTCACAGACTATGGCTGTGACTCGAGATCTGTCGATCCGGTCTCTAAATGAGCTTGGCTTTTACCAAGGTCTTCGAAATGGCCAATTCAAAGCCCGGGTTTGACCTAGTCACTTCTGCCATCCTCGGCGACATCTTGGAGGTCCGACCGCCAGCCGTCCGCCCGGGGAAGTCTGTTGGCTTCGGACCTCTACCAGCACGACATCCAAGTCGGAAAGGACTTGTGTTCCGTTTTGGGATGAAGAGTCGGTGAGGTGGATAGGATAGCTGAACCTTAACGAGTTTTGGGCAGCCGCCACTTGGCCACACTGACGCGCGACCTGCGATTCCCTACATGTCAAGATTGTCATGTGAAGCTTAGCACAGCTGAAGAAGCGTGATGAGCATACGTAGGTCAATCACGAGACTCCGCCCTTTGTCAGGCCCGTCTTCTGAACCAGTGCACGGAACTTCTGGAGGGATCACCTCTGCGCCACTGCAACCGCGCCAAGTCTACAAATCTCGGCCGACTTCGTGAGCGTCTATGCGAGCGGTGGAGTCGCATCACCCTCGTTCGACGTTGCCGCCCCCCGATCCCCGGCGACCGTAAGCAGAACATCAGCCGGAGTTGCAACTTTCCCATCCCGGTGGACTCAACAGGTCCCATAACGCCGAGGTTTCTTATTTGTTTTCATTTTTTGTTCGGTTAGGACCTGGAGTCGCAACTGCACTGCCGCCTTGAACGTGAGTCCAAATTTCCAGGAGAGGTGTGAGTGGCCTTTTTGATATGCCGCCTCAAAGTCAACCGACATTGTCCATCGGCTAGGTTTTATGTTCCATTCCTGGTGGGGTTTCGGGTGACGACGAGATGCTCAGTATTGAGATAGTCTGTCGTGGAGATAGTTCGTCGTGGAGACGGTCCGACAAACGAACTGAACAACTCCCGTCCTTCCAACCGGCTGAGGGTACGATTTCGTTGCCTCGTTTGGATTGGGAGTTGGGGGTTGATGACGTCGGTGCATATTGACGAGAGTTGGCCTGGCTCGGGAGTCTGGGACCTGGGTAGACGGAGTACTATGAGGTTAAGGAGAAGGATGTCTCCTCTGTCAGGATCTGAGAAGTGTTGATAGACAGGGGCCACGACAGAGGTTGCTGGACGAACGGCTGCGTGAGCGTGGACTTGGTTGGGCTCCTCCTTCCGTCTCATGTGTGTTGCAGTTGAAGGTTTACTGGGCGGAAGAACAGTGGTGGGCTTTTGTGGTTTGTTTCGTCTGAAGAGGTGTGCTGCATCGGGGAGGTGTCGGCATCTTTGGGAGTGTTGGGAGGAGTTGGTTGGAAGGCCAGGTTGCTTGGGGGCAGTTTGCTGATTCTGTAGTTGAGTCGTGACGAGTTCGGTGGCTAGACTGAGGAGCAGGGGCTGTACGACCTTCTGCTCGTGTGGTTTTCTTGCCGTGTTAGTATGGGTTGCGAAAAATGGCTGAGCATAGGAACCCTTTCGGGAAACACTGACACTTTGCGGCTTAACGAGTATTAGGCTCGGTCTTCTCGGGAGGTCAACGATTGGTTCACTGAATTTATAGCAACCTGAACTGTGAGTTCCAGTGTTTTAATCCTCGTCTCACAGCGCCTTCCCACCCGAGTTTCCTGTGAGGCCCGATGAGCCGGAACTGCGATATATACAGATGTGTTTCTGACAAGCCCAATCCTGGAAAGGCCTCTTCAAAGATGGTCAGCGCTTCTCCACCTTACATTCATTCTATGTGAGTGTGGCAATATTGTCAATTGAGAATTGCCTGCGCTAGCTTCTCTCTGTCATCGTTTCGGTCAAGTTGAGCTCATTGTGAAGCTGGGAGGGGGATATACAATACATGTAAGGTAAGTTAGATATTGTCCGGGAAGCCAGGATAATAAAATTTGAGGCCTTCATCCTCCAATTTCTTCATCCCCACGACATCGTCAGCTGTCTCAGTGCTGCCTCTTGGAGGTCAATTCATGCCGTCTGGCCTTGCTTCAGTGAGACGAGTATTAAGCCGGGGCATTCAAACATTCAGCTGCGTGGAATAGTGCCCACTGTCGTTTGGCTTTTCTTTTGGCCTAGAGGGATTAGGAATATACTTCATCAAGGACGAATGGCTTTTCGATTCTCATCTACCAGTCCTACTAGAATGCTCATCATGGACCCCATCTCACTGTCTCTGCATACCTGGCAGGGCTTAGTGTGATCACCAAACCCGTACGGCCCTTATTGGCGAATTCGATTTCCCCGGTGGCTAAGTGCTTGGTGGGGACACACCGAAACTCATCCCCGTTTCTAGCAACTCACACAATGGGTTTGCGACAGTCGATGATTGGCGAGTCTCTCGAGACACGTGGAGAACTTCAGAAATCCTTTGATTCCATATCGAAGACGCGTTGTGCCTTGAGAATGAATCCCGGAGGCTTTTGGTCAATGTATACTCCGAGGACATTCAGCTATTGCCGGAGGACGGATAGATGTGAGTGGACTTTGTAGGCGGATTATACTTGTTTGGGATGGTGCACTCATCATGATGTTTCCCGCTGCGTCAAGTCGTTTTTCTGAGTTTCTGGGTTGGGGTTGATAGATGTTTCTTGGAGAGGTACTGAGACTTAAAGTGTCTAATAATCTCATATTTTGCCTTGTGGTCTTAAGACGGTATTTCTGGAACCCCTTTTCTCAGCTGCGTATACTCGACGGGACAATCTCACAAAGATCACTGTATGAGGGTCCCAAAATCCGGGCTATTGAGGGTTGTTTAGCATTTTTGTTTTCAAGAGTCATCAGCTGTCGTATATTTGGAAATAGGAACACTTTCTCTACCCAATTCTCTTTCGGATGCCTTCAATTTTCATTCTCAATGACTCCCATCTTTCTTAAAGCGTATCCGTCTTTGAAAGCCTTCACCTGAGAAAACCGGGGACCACAGGACGGAAGGTTACTGGATACTGGTGTTCAGACAGATTATGCGATCCTCAATGTCGGGGTTCGAGACGGGAAGCGTTATATATCGCCCGAGGGAGTATCAAGATAAAATACCTCAATATTATAAACGATCCATATCTACAGGTTATTAGCCATAAGGCAGTATAAAAGAAAGATTTTAGACAAAATATATTTCTTCGTCCCTGAAGGCTTAGTTTATATTCCCAGTTTACTATTCATTAGTGTTTCCCCTTGTCTGACTCTAACAAAACACAAAAATCCCCCCATATAATGGTTTTAAGCTCACCTTACTCAATGACTTCAGAATCAGAGGACTATGTAAGAAGAATCAAATCAATCAAGGTTAAGTCTCTTGTTTGTCGAGAGCCTTGGCAGCTTGAAGGTCTCTTTGTTATTTATTTCGGCATGTGATGAAGTCTTGATAAACAGACATCTTAGTAATCTCACCAATCTCTAGAACACTACTGTGGTGTGGTCGTGCGCGAGGGCACAGAGGAGGTTCTCTAACGTTTGGGCAAATGTGATAATATCGTGTTTACATCCGTACTGTCCTTGAACCTTCGGTTCCTGACTATTTTGATTTGAGTTTCAAAACATGGCACGATTCATGGACAAGTCACATCCTAGAGTGGAGAACTGGCTAGCTTCCAGAACAAGAGCCGCATGTTGACAGGAGAAGTTAGCGGAGTGGGAGGAGAGAAAATCCAGTGAAACTCTTGTTACTCCGCTGAAGATTTGACCCATATTCGACTGTCATAATACCTACTACAGTAAATACAATTACCAACACCAAGGCAGGAACTCTTGGGTTTTTCTTAAGTCCGTCATAACCAACGAAAAGCACACGCAAATAAAATGGAAGCGTATACTTGAATACGAGGTAACGTTTACTTACATTATAGGTATTGCTTACAAAAGTGCATTCTGAGAAGAACATTCCAGGTCCGCCCAGAAGTCCAAGAATGGCCCAGAGCATGGAATCACTAGAGTCGGCCCGGCTCGAGCGCCCAAACTTCTACCCAAGCAGTCGTCGGTAGACTGGATCTTTAGCAGAGAGTCTTAGACATTTCCGGGCCAGTTTATCGCGACCTGCTTGGCTTGCCGAGGTCAGGCCGCTTTCTGGTCCTCGCACAAGGTCAAAAAGATCTTGAAGTCATCAATCAGTTGTCAGGCCACTCCGGACTTGAGCGGACGATGCGTTCACCAGATATCGGTCCGAAGATTTTAGACTGCGAATCGCAGGAATGGCCGATTTAAGAAAGTGCTGAGAATAATCGATCGAAGCGTCGGTTTTACAAAGCCGGGGCCGCAGTTGTCCAAAGATCATGGCTCTGGCGAAGAGTTCTGAGAAGTCTCCCGCTCGAGGTCCGAGCCTGGCGCCAAAAAGCCTGTGCGGTGCATTTGCCCATGCATCCGTGAGTTTATCGTGAAAGCTTGGGCCGTACGTTGCCGGGACACCTTCGAATGGTTGCATTCGGGGCAGGTAAGGAAACAAGGTTGGGTAGCCCATGAGAAACACGATATCAACATACGTCGAAACTCCAAGAGAGAAAAGAAAAAAAGAGCTCCTGTGTGACAGTGAAGTTTGCTGATTGTGCTGAGGTAATTCTTCCAATATTCGAGTCACAATGCGTATGTTGATGAATGAAGCTGCTCTTGGCGGCCGGTTGTGGCGCTCTGGGTCAAGCTTAAATTTGATCAAAGAACTTGTGCATCACAACGGTGGGCAAAAACAATTTCGTTTGGGCTTGGCTTCAATGTCCTTGGACGATGAGAAACTCCGCAAGATGGGCTGTACGCCAAGGGGGAAAACCCATCCGAGCACGACGCCCTGGACGGGAAGCACATCGGGCCACGGGCTAGACTCCCAACGTTTCCTATTACAGTAACAATTGCAAACGCCACGGAACTCTATGACCCATGCGACATAAAATGTCACTGAAAATATGGAGTCTCGTTCGCTTTACTTTCTTCGAAAGATCGCTCCAAAGCGGTCTTTTAGCTTGTAGATCGTCGAGTTCCATCGCAGGGACCTTACCCACAACGCCTTTCCATTTCCGTGAGAGCTTGCTAGGGTGCGGATGACCCCCGGAGGTTGGCTCAAGCGAGAGGATATAAGATTCGCAGTCAGCCTTCTTCAGGTGAGAACTTCTTCATCCACCTCAAAAGCCTCGATCCAAGGCTCACTTTCTTTACAAAGCCTCATCTCTTCGTCTCTCCTTACTCAGTCGTCTCATACTTGTTAATCACATTCGTTACAGCGCCATGCGTTCTACCATCCAACAAGCTGCGCTCACCGCAGTCCTTCTCCAATCCGCCGACGCCGCCCCGCTCGGCCTTCTCGACACCCTTGGCGGTGTAACCAACCTTCTTCTCCCAGCCAACTATGTTCAGTCTTTGACCAGTATTCTCGGATCTCCGTTAGCCAGCGGAGCCGGAGTTCTCGACGCAAACGACCTCCAATCGAAGCTTGGATCGATTTGGGGCTCGAAGCAGGGAGCATCCACTAACGACTTTTACGGCAACATCCAGAAGCAGATCGGCCAGGGCATCGTCCCCTCCGGCCTCCTTTCCGGTTTCCAGGGGCTTCTTGGTGGAGGTGGTCTCCTCGGCCTTGGCAGCCTCGGCCTTGGCAGCCTCGACCTCGCCAGCGTCGCCGGCAAGCTCGTGGCTCCCATCAACACAATCGATTCAACCAACAACAATAACCCGCTGAACCCTGCCAAGTCCATCTACCCCAAGAAGGACGCGGCCGATGCGCCTTACACCCTTTCCGAGCAACAGCTGCGCCAAGCGATCTACATCCCCAAGACTTTCACCTACGGCCAAAAGCCGCCCGTCATTTTCGTCCCCGGCACGGGCGTCTACGGAGGAGAGACCTTCAGCCCCAACCTGCTCAAGCTCCTCACCGACGTTCCCTACGCCGACCCCGTCTGGCTCAACGTCCCCGGGGCCCTCCTCGGCGACGCCCAGGTCAACTCCGAGTACGTCGCCTACGCCATGAACTACATCAACGGCATCACCGACAGGAACTCCACCGTCATCAGCTGGTCTCAGGGCGGCCTCGACACCCAGTGGGCGTTCACTTTCTGGCCCTCCACCCGCGGTGTCGTGTCCAACTTCTTCCCCGTCTCGCCCGACTTCCACGGCACCGTCCTGGCCAACGTCCTGTGCCTGTCCCCCGGATCCGGTGCTCTCAACGCCCCCTGCGACCCCTCCGTCATTCAGCAGCAGTACACCTCTCTCTTCGTGAAGACCCTGAGGGCCAGGGGAGGGGCTGACGCCTACGTCCCCACCACGACCTTCTACTCTGCGATTCTTGACGAGGTCGTCGAGCCGCAGCAGGGCACCGCCGCCTCCGCCTACCTGAACGATGCTCGCCGCGTTGGAGTCACCAACATCGAGGTTCAGAAGGTCTGCGCTGGCCGGCTCGCCGGCAGCATCTACGGCCACGCGACTATGCTGTTCAACCCCCTGACCGCCGCTCTGATCAAGGACGGCCTCCAGAACCAGGGACCCGCTCAGATCAGCAGGATCAACCTCAACGACGTCTGCAAGAACTACATTGCCCCTGGCCTGTCGCTCGGGGACGGTGTTGCTACCGCCGGCACCATCGTTGCTGCCGCTGTCCGTCTTTTGGCCTTTCTCCCCAAGCTTATTGCCGAGCCGGTTCTGATGCCCTACGCTCTTGCTTAATTTCATAGTAATTTCCCATACAAAGATGCTATCGGGGCCGCGGCGTACATACTGTACTTGTAATTGAGTGGAGAGAGAGCGAGCGGGGTAGCAACGTTTCCATGGTTCCATTAAACCATCTTATAAACACACTTAGACATAATATAACTTTTCTCATTGTCAAGCTAGTGTCCACAATGCTTTGTATACTGTCGAGGAATTGAATCCGTATTAAAATAGATATTACTTGTATTGTTCAGGCAACATCATAGAACAACTACTCAGATCCTTCCAGTGCCAGCTCCAAGCTTTGTAATGAGCACCACAAGCGCTAAGGGTGTCAACCTGAATTTGTAAGGAGTTTCATAGAACTCGCCCTTTTGCGTAATGTTCATGCTAGCCTTTCCAAAATCGTTTCATGTTACGGTCCGGTTAGTTTACAACAACGCCAAGCGCTTTGTATGCCATGCGCTTACTGGCGCCAAACTTCGCGAATCCGTCCAACTCTTCGTCACCACATGTGCGGGTGTTCAGGGGACATCAGGGATTACGTTTGTCGAGTTAACCACGTCAACACCTTTGCCAGTGATGTGTGCCAAGGTCTTGCCGAGCGGGTTGTCTTTGGCGTAGCCCTAGACTTCCCAGGACGCAATACCGAGCCCGTCGTGAGACGGATGGCGGAGGCGTTGAGTCTCATTGTGATCTAGTGTCTTAAGAAATCGGTATCTGCAAAACTAAGAGAACTCCGACGGAGATCACCAAAAGGCTAACCAAGACTCGATGCGCGATGTGATCCATACGCAAACGGGTACAATATTAGAGGTTACTTGTATACGCCATCATGCTGTAACATAACCATGCGATGATGCCACACCCCGCGAAAGCATACAAACCAAGCATCTTGTACCCAGCCTTCGAGTCCTATCGGACAATATCTTTGCTTTCCGCTTCATAGCAAATTTGAAAGGCTCCCTACGGAGAACCCTGTCCGTTTCCCAGGGCACAACACCAATGATGGCCATCCATCCTTCCAGGTCAGGAACATTGGTCCAGCCACGAGGCCGAGGAGCGGCGGAGTAAAGCGCCGGCTAATGGGAAAGACAGTTCAATCAGTGGTGGAAATTTGTAGATCCGGATCAAATTGAGCGGTGGTGTGAAGTGAGGTTAGATGTAGATGGGTTCTGAGATAGACCGCTGAAGGTACCCAAGGAACGCGAACGTAGCCATGCGCAAGCGAAATGGTAAGAGTTTTGCATTGAAGTCGTAATCTGTGTGCGACTTGACTGCAGAGAACGATTCCGGAATGGGTGGGGACATACATAGGACCAATTAGCTTCCTCCGAGTGCTTTAACGAACAGTAGTAAACTTGGCTGAAGGAGGGAGGTTGAGGAAGCATGTTGGAAAAGAGGAGCCCGGCGTGAGCACCAGGACGATACTGGTTGGGCCGGGAAGAATAAGCTCATGGAGACAGCGGTCCATCCCGGAAGTTAAACGGAGACCCAGCCCCAGTGATCAGTCTGATCTCCAACGACATGAAATGTCAAATTTGTCAGTGAAAGATCACCCGCTATGGAATGTGCTCATATCGTCAGGTCTGGTAGAAAACCATCTTGGTTCACTGTAGAGTGACAAGTTGCATCTACCTTGATGAAGCGTGAATCGGAGGGCCTACCCCTCATTCCAAGTTCTGCGAAGATGAACCCAACAGGAGTTGTTCAGAAATACTGCGAGGCACAGAGAAATACGAGCCTCTGATTTAGATGAGTTAGACACCGGAACCTACATCCGTGGGTGCGTGATTCATGCGACAAGCCTCGGCCTGCTGTTGTCTGCTTGGCCGGAGACGACACGCGGAGAGTGAGTGTCATCGTTGCATGGACCACGATTTTATTCAAACCATTTGATTCAATTTCCATTTGATCTCATAGAATTGCCGGTAGTGATATATACAGTCACTCCCTTCTATCGCCGAATAAGGCAGTTATATATCCTGCTTGAGATGCCCCTTGCGAAGACAACCATCTTTACCTCAGCTCCGGCGACCCCGGGCTAGACCTGACCCAGCCCCACTGAGGGCTTTCTTTTCGCTCCATGACTCGAATTTCCTACCAAGCCCCTCAGGAATACTGCATATGCCCAAAGTCCGCGACAAAACTTCAACAATCCAAACGGTTTCGTGGTGTAGTTGGTTATCACGTCAGTCTAACACACTGAAGGTCTCCGGTTCAAGTCCGGGCGAAATCAACTCTTGGGCGAATGGTTTAGTGGTATAATACTCGCTTAGCATGTGAGTGGTCCAGGGTTCGATTCCCTGTTCGTCCAGTGTTTTGCTATTCATAGGTACCTTAATATTTTCAAATATTTTAGTAGTTCCCAGTAATATTAGAATATGAGATTAGGCGCTGAAGTCTAATAGAAAGCCTAGAAGCTGGGTATTTAATATATAGAATTTCTTTTTTTAATTATATTATATTTAATCCCGATATATTATTCTATTGGTTACTTGTACTGTTCCCTAACTTCTTAGTTCTCTCTCTTCTATCCTTGCAATTCCGTCTCATTAGACTTTCGCCCAGCAATGAGATACATAAATATAAAAATCCCCTCCTTTCCAAACACCAGTGCATTGGCCGTAACACAAAGGGTTTGAGAAGTCTTCGCCATGCCTGGACGGCGCGAGTCTCAACACCTCCATCACGCTGAGAAAGTAATGCGTCGCCGTTCTCCCGAGCCCGGTCATGCGGAATGTGTACACCAAATCTACCATATTTTGAGCGTGTCGCCAGCTGCCGGCGTCAAATGACAAACGGCCAGCATCACGGAATCGGATCCGGGCGCTCCGCCAGATCTTCGTGCTAGATCAACTCAAGCCCGGGCGGCCTCGATAGATCGCAGCGCCTCGGATACACCGACAATGTTCGCGACGCCGTTGCCCTGTTCGATCTCGATACGCACGCGGTGGATCTCAGAATACACTCCTTGAAGGGACGGGGCGTGGACGGTTGCTTCAAATGCGTGAACGGCGTCGAAGGTATTGTCTTCGAATAAAATATTCCAAAAACCCCATAACTTAGCGTGTGCGAGGGAAAGTGTTGGACGCACCATGAAGTCTGCCTGGACCAATCGGAGCTTGTTGTCCATCTGCTGCTTCTTGGCGTACCGAGTTGCTCTTTCCACTGGATACTCGCTGATGTTGATTCTGGTCGCGTAGGCACCGGTAAACTTTGCAACCTCCCGGGCCGGTCGACCAATGCCGCACCCAACGTCTAGCACTTTCATTCCCTTCTTGATGTTGATGACATGTGCGAGGTAGTGCTTGTGTCTGGTAATTATCTGCCAGAAGTTCTCGGCGATCCCTGCACCAGAGAAGTGGAAACTCTCTCCGAAACCGTATTCGTAAAAGTCGGTGGCCAAGTTGTAGTACCTGTTGTTCACTCTCGATCGTATCAAAGCAAAGTCTCTCAGTTGACTCAGGGTTTTCAACTCGCTGTCTTGTCAGAGATTCGTAGTCCGCGGCTCGAGCCTATAACGACCGCTTGTTAGTGACAGACTTGCACGACAATGCCTCATACCTACTTCTCCATCCTCAGACTTGGGAAGAATAAATCCATCTCCTTCTGGGCGTCAAGCTTGTGGTCCCAATGCCTGTAGTCTTCAGAAGCGGTCTACTGAGCTTCATAGCATTTCAACATCGCCGACATACCGATATAGTCTGTTGATGTTCCTTTATGAAGGATGTGGCGAATGGCATGAGGCACAAAAGTGGAATCACAATTGCAGTGCTGCAATTGCGGGATATAGACCATCGCTGGCATGTATGGGCGGGCGGGTAAGCTGTGAAGCAAATTTCGCAAATTTAGATGCAAGGCTATTCCAACGTGCTTGAAAAATTTCACCTTGTATCTTCCCTGGTGTTAGGCTGCCATCTTCTTATGTTTTTACCGAGAAATCAACTTGTCAGCGGTATGATGACGGGCATCTGCGATCGCCTAAGCCATTGGTGGAATCTGAGAATAGCTTCAATTTCACGGTCGGTGGATAGATGACTAAGCAAGCAGCGAGGGCCGGCTGATCTTGCTGTCTCAGGCTTCACCGAAGGTCCCGTAACTCTCTCACCGATCAACGGCCTGAAGTCGCTTCCGAGGTCATCCGCATGGGGGCCGTCCCAAGCCGGATGCGTAGAATCCACACGGCCAACGGTTTGTGGGTCTCGGAATGTTTCTAGAAGCATCTCTAGACAGCATGTAACTGCATTGCGTTTTCTCCATGAGCTTAGAGGTCGTTTTGCTTTTGTAGCTTGTTTGTCGACCTTAACCTTAGCAAACGAGGACATCGTCACTCTGTCTTATGTCGAACTTGTTGGCTAGAAGAGCTTCTTGTTGGCTGACTGAACTTGATACAATATGCCCATGTTGAGGCCGGCGACGGGGCGAAGCAGCCAGAGGAACAGCGGCTCACTGACTTGGCGACCGCCGTGGGTCAAGAGTAGCCCTGCCTCGGAGGACACGATGAAGTGCGGGGAAGATGCCCAACCACACATATGGAACACAAACCAGGTGACTTCGCATTATCCTTGGGGTGGGAAGGGGGAGTTGTCAAAGTGAGATACACTTCTACTTCGCTTCACGCCTAAGTTTATCCCCGTGGGGACTTGAAGCATTGAAACACTGTGGACTTCGTCAATCATGATCCGAGATAACGAGGACATGGCCGCCGACTCGCTGAATCACCCATGGTCCGACCTCATGACAAGCCCCTTAGTTTCTTTAAACTTTCGAGCTGCAATAGTCTGGGACGACCTGGCTGTTGCAGACGGCTTCACGCTGGCCAAGCCCCTTACCGTCAACAAAATCTCAGCGAAGCGTCTGGCGCGGACCAATCGCTCGAGCTCCGAAGCCAGTCCTCGCGTTAAGCTGTCTAGCAGCGCAGATGATCAACGTATTCGCGGAGTCTCCTTGCCTTGGGTTGATAAACATGACAGGAACCTGCGCAAGAAGCCGTCGTCCAACAAGGCGCCGAAAAAAAGTACAGCACCCACCACCAAACCAACACTCACCCCAGAACACCCACAGCACTGTCCCATTCGATCCCAACCTCCTTGCAGGGGGGCCTGGTTTGAGCGACGTCAGGTCAAGATTTCAATTGGCCAATCCGGGAACCGAAATCTCGCATAAACCTTTGCTCCAATTGCCGATGGGTGGTTCTACCGAGCGTTCTCTTCGTCGTGATTGGGGGGAGACATGGATCGCGTCTTCTAGTCTTCGCGGCTTTACCCGGCGAGGGAAAGCTTCATAACTTTCCTGAAGTTAAGCGGCATCAGGCACGACGAATGGCGCTGGGATGTCCGCGGTGATGCCGGCCACACGGTCGTGCAGTCCAGGCCGTGCTGGCATGTCTGGCCTCTTTTTTTCTCCAGTGTAGCCGCCCCGTCAGAAAGGTTTTGGCACATCTTTTCACTGGCCCAGCGGACGACGTCCTTCTCCGTTTCGAAAGGAGAACCTCTTCTCTCGTTCCGTCCATTCGCTTGCATCCAAACCGCAACGGAACCCCAGACGTTAACTTCCCCGCGCAATCCAATGGGCCGTGGAGAAGGCGGAGATCGCTCTTGTTAGTTCCCGGGATTTCTCGCGTGGGTTAGGGGGCCAGTTGGGAACCGGATGGGTTTCTTCTTGCATTGAGCGACATAAGATACAAGTGGCCCATGAGGTCAACATCTCCTGTGCGCTCCTCCCTACGCCACGCTTCAAATTGAATCTGAGCGAGACAGTGAGAAGCCTCGAAACCTCGATCGACAACCCGGTCTTCTCCTGAAGGGAGCATCACCATCTTGGCGGAGGGCAGCAGGTTAACTAAGGCTTCGGGAAGAATATAAGACGCTCGTTTGTCCCAACTTGACCGAGCTTTACTTCCGCCAACTCCAGCAGGCTCATCGCGATCGGATTATCGGCAGCGAAACGAAGCCCGAGACTATCAGGATCGATATCGCATTCCGATTCACCAGCTTGGTGTACGCTCTTTAGATGATTAAAAAATCTATCGCCTAGTGGGACACTCTTCGCATCAACAACAATGGTCGGCTTCACCTCCTCCGCGCCCAAGGCGCAAACCGCTGTCGACTCCGAGACCTCGCACCGCGCCCCAATGGCCGACGCAAACATGCTCGGCGTCGCCTCCGAAGCCGCGGCGGCGACCGACGCTGAGCGCAACATGGGTTTGATGCAGTCCATCCGGCTGTACTCCAAAGCCATCTTCTGGTCAATCTTCTTCAGCACCGCCGTCGTCATGGAAGGCTTCGACAAGACGCTCCTCAACAACTTATACGCCTATCCGGTCTTTCAGAAGAAGTTCGGCGAGCTCCAGGCTGACGGGTCCTACCAGCTTACCTCGGCTTGGCAGTCGGGTCTGAGTAACGGTGCCTTGGTCGGCGAGATCTCGGGTCTTTTCATCAACGGTATCATCGCTGACAGATTCGGCTACCGCAAGACCATGATGGGCGGTCTGATCGGCGTGGCTGCCTGCGTGTTCATCATCTTCTTCGCCCAGACGCTTCCTCAGCTTTTGGTGGGAGAGATCCTCATTGGTATCCCGTGGGGTATCTTCCAGACCTTGACCGTCACGTATGCCTCCGAAGTTTGCCCTACCCACCTACGAGCCTACTTGGTATGTTGAACGAATGCTTCCTGTGGCTGCCTTCAACCATGAGCTAACGTGTCCTTCTCTTAGACCACCTACGTCAATCTCTGCTGGATTGTGGGTCAACTGATTGCCAGCGGTGTTCTTCGCGCCATGGTCGGGCGCACAGATGAATGGGGGTACCGAATCCCTTTTGCTCTGCAGTGGATGTGGCCTCTTCCTCTCATCACCGGCATCTTCTTCGCGCCAGAGTCTCCCTGGTGGCTTGTCCGAAAGGAACGACTCGAAGACGCCAGGAAAGCACTCCTCCGCCTGACCTCCCGCAACGCCAATCAAGACTTCAACCCCAACGAGACGATTTCCATGATGGTGCACACCAACGAGATGGAAAAGGCGGTTCAATCCGGAACCACGTACGCCGATTGCTTCAAAGGTGTCGACCTCCGTCGCACCGAGATCGTCTGCGGCACCTGGACCGTCCAGACCCTGTGCGGCGCCACCTTCATGGGCTTCTCGACCTACTTCTTCCAGCAGGCCGGCATGGCCGTGGAGAACTCCTTCAGCATGTCGCTGGGCCAGTACGCGATCGGTGCCGTTGGCACCATCCTGTCGTGGGTCCTTGTGAAGCACTTTGGTCGCCGCACGCTGTATCTCTCGGGCCAGCTCGCCATGACCTTGATCCTAGCCGCCATAGGCTTCACCTCGCTCGCAGGGCGCTCCAACATCGGCGCGCAGTGGGCGATCGGCAGCATGCTTCTGGTCTACACCTTCTTCTACGACTGCACCGTCGGACCGGTGTGCTACTCCCTCGTCGCCGAGCTCAGCTCCACGCGTCTCAAGACCAAGACGGTGGTCCTGGCGAGGAACCTGTTCAACATCACGGGCATCGTGGCCAACATTCTCACGCCTCAGATGCTGAATCCGTCGGCGTGGAACTGGGGCGCGAAGAGCGGGTTCTTCTGGGCGGGCAGCTGTTTCTTGTGCTTTGTGTGGTCGTACTTCCGCCTGCCTGAGCCGAGGGGCAGGACATACGCCGAGCTCGATATGCTCTTTGAGCAGCGCGTGTCTGCGAGGAAGTTCAGCAAGACCGACATCAGCACCGTACGCGGGCATGACAGCGACGGTTTGTCCGATAAGGAGGCGAGGGTCAATGAAGTCGAGAAGTGGTCTTCCTCATGAGGAATCTAGCCCATGGAGTAGAACGTACATGGAATTTAGGCGTTGGGTTTGCATATATCAACGGATAGAAGGACATTGCATGATTCTCATTTGAAAGTACGACTTCGTGCACATAAGCAGATGGAATGAACTTGGGGAAAGAATTGCGCCGATGAAAATCTTGAGTGCGCTGTGGATTACCTACCTGTTTCCGGACCATTGTGAGGGGTGGAACCTCCCGATTGGACGGGGTCAGACCAGGTCCCGGTCCCGGGGAAGGATCCGCGAGACAAATCAGGCCGGGCCCCACAGTGGGGTCACGGATAATCTTAGTTTCCGCACTCAAAAACTTTCCAATTGGCCTTGTCCGTCTGCCATCGCAAAAGGTCAGTCAACGCGGCAGCTCAACTCACGCGTCGTTCACTCATGACGCTCACCTTCTTCAACACCGTTTCACCCCATACCGAAGCCAGATGCCCCGGCTCAATGTAAGTCGCAGGGTCTCTCAATGGCGTGCCGTCAGGGGTTTTGCGTCGTCATACGGCTCGCGACCTCCACCTCCTGGGAGGGCACCCCCGGGATCGGCCCCTCCGTCAAGGGCACCTCCGGGAAGGCTACCGCCGGGATCGGCACCTCCTCCGAGGGCACCTCCGGGAAGGCTACCGCCGGGATCGGCACCTCCTCCGAGGGCACCTCCGGGAAGGCTACCCCCGGGATCGGCACCTCCTCCAAGGATAGCTGCTGGAAGGCTACCCCCGGGGTCGGCACCTCCCCCAAGGGCCCCTCCGAGAGGAGGACCTCCCACCAGACGAGGAAGATCGGCTTCCCCGCTGGCCGATCCTTCCCGGGTAATAATACCGGTGGTTCTGGTTGAAAAGCCGAAGCCAAAACCGAAGATCGTGGCGCCTCCCAAGCCTACGGTAACACTGGAACAGCACAAAGCCCGAATCACGGAGCTTCAGAAGAAGGACGCGGCTCGAAAGGAGGAAGCTCGTGCACTCGAAGCTGAGAGGGCCGAGAAGGCTGCCAGGAAAGCGGCGCTCGCATGCGTCACGGTCAAGCCGAAGGTCGATCCGTTGGCTGAACGGTTGAGAGAAAGGCTGCAGAAGAAACGCGAATTTTGCGCAGAAGAAGACCGGGTGGAGCAGGAATCAAGGGAAGAATGGGCTTGGAAGGGGGTTCTCGAAACAGCACCCGACGAGGTAGGGAGACGCAAACATCGGGCATTCAAAGTCCTCAACCCCGAAAAATGGAGACCCATTCGCAGCCAGGTCCAAAGCACCCCATACCAGGTGCTCTGCAGCTTCAACCAGCGTTTTTCGCTAGAGGGCGGCGCTTCGCATATTCTAGTCCCAGGTAAAGGTTTTCCGCGTGTGGTTACGACCGTGATGGCGATCCAGACGGCTGACTCGGCACAGGCTGTCCGCCCATCTATCATGAAGGTGAAGCCGCTTGGCCGCGCTCGCTTCCTCCGGATGAACCCCATCAAAACATCACTTATTTGCACGCCAATTACGAGCGCAAAAGTGGCGTGAACTTCTTCGAAAAACTGTTCTTAGCCACCCATGCGCAAGACATTGCAATGGGACGAAAGACTTTCTTCGACGACGTGGACGTCGTGGTGACACGAAGCGTCCTCATGGGCTTACTGGAGAGGTTCCGGGGAACGAACTTGGGCTTCGACCGCTTGGACATCTGGACCGTGCATGACACTCTTTTCATTGAACGCCCACCGGCGGCACATTGGAAGGAAAAGACGGCCGCGTCTTGGGGCTTTTCTTTCGAGGAGCATATCACGAGGTCGCCACCTCAACTCGAGGACACTGACATTCACATCCGCAATGTGCAATACCGGATGGGCGGTCTGAACTGCGTCGTGGCGACGCAGGTCGATGCCGCTTGGGGCGTTGAGCTCGACGACTTGCCGAAACCCCTGTACCGCAGAGTCAAGAAGACGCCAGATCTCGTGATCGAAAGCGCCGGCGTCGATTACAAAAAGCTTCTAATCCCGCCCTCTGCCGCTGTGGAAATCAAGACGGGCAATGCATATTTCGATCATACGCAATACCAGGATTTGACCACGGCGCAACTGTGGTTTGGTCGCATAACCCACCTTATCACGGCCGAACACCGTAACGGCCTTTTCTCGAGGCCGGTCAGGGTGGATGCGACGGAAGGCTTTGCTCAGTGGGTGGCTACCAATCAAATGGCCCTGCGGAAGCTGGTGCTCACCCTCCAAAAGCTGAGAACCACTGCTCGGAGTAGAGCAGGTCGCAAGTGTGCCGTGATCATGAGAAGCGACGACACGAAGTACTGGGTCTACGACACGACTGACAACGACGTTTTGCTCTCGCGCGAGGTCGTCAAACAGTTCTGGACCGGCGTCAAAACACGAGACAGGGATTTCGAGGAGGGGACATTCGGACAAGCAGCCGATACGAGGAGAGAAGCGACCGATATCCAGCGCAGGGCGTCTGAGATGCGAAGAACAGCAAGGCCTAAATTGAGACCTTCCGCGGAAAGGTCGAAAGCTCGACGAAAAAGGAGGTCAGATCGTGCGCCGCCCAAGAGCGCGCAGCCCGTGATCGATACGGAAGCCGGGAAGATGCCAAACGAATCCGGTGTGCAGAAGGAGCAGGCCTTTCGAAGAGTCGGATCGGAAGCTCGCGAGCACGAACGAGCGAGTTCGCCTACACAAAACAGAGTGCTAGAGACTCCCAAATACGGCGAGTGGGGGTCATTCGCGTACAGCAGAGCCGTGCAAGCCGCAACCATCTCCAAATATTCACCGAGTCCGCAGAGCGGCGAAGCAGATGCCTCTCAAGGAGCCAAGACCGAGACGGTAGCCGAGATTCGTACGGCAGCCCAAACCGACGCTGTAGCCGAGGAGCCTGCCGTACTTCAAGATGACGAATCGGGCAAGGTCTCGTTCCGGAGAACTTTGGCAAAGAGGAAGGCCTTCCGAGCGAGGAATTCCAAGGACAAAAGAGGCAGGAGACAGAAGCTCAAGTACTCCAGGGAAAACATCGACACGACGTCGAGCGATGCTGCGACGGGGTGGAGGTTCACGCCTGGCAATATACCCAAGGCTCGCAACGATCAAGAGGGCTCAGGCTGAAGCAAAGTTTTATCCTTGTGTATATAAAATGTATGATAGTTTTTGTAAGATAATCGTCGATAAACCGGAAAATTTTATGTTCCATGGCGAAGGAGCGGAGGATGTGTTTGAGCGAAGGATCGTGTGCCGAGGGACTGCAATGGGGGCTTAATCCTGTTGCCTGGTGTATGACCCGGCCGTTTGATTGCCAAAACGAAGGTAGGTCAGAACAGCGGCATTGGATGTTAACGAGCAGGATTAGAAGAAATTGAGGGAAATACTAGTCAGGAAGATGTTGCCAGCCTCCATAATACGCTGACGACTGTAAAAACGCGGCTAGCTTTGCGTCCTACTTTCGCGAACGGGCTCTTCTATTGTTGTTCCCCTGCAAGTCGTTTGGGAATTGTACGTCTGTTTGGCAAGGCGGATCTGCGAGCCTGATGTCTTGATATCATTATCTTCTGAGAAGTTTCCCTGAGGTCCCGAGTCTCACCTAGAGGATGCGACCGTCTCCCGCGGCGACCGCCGCACGAACATGACGTCTGGTTCGTTGCCGTCTTGGCTGTCTCGAAGGGAAATAAATGTATGTGGTTTTTGCTGATTGGGTTTGCGTTGCGGGGCCGTTGGCACTTTGACGTGTTCCTGCTCGTCACGGCTTTCGTTCATGCTGCGATTCATTCTCGTTGGCAGCTTTTTCGGCCTTCGGTTCTGCTGGCGGATATGCCACTTGGCTGATCATGTGGTTGCTCATTTTCGGTGTCGCTTGGGTCTGCACTTGGCCCCCCGCTGAACCGGAGAGCCATGCCTAGGTTGTTTCGAAGATTGACTTGAGATCTGGAGTTTTACGAGATACCCTTCATAGAGTTGTAGGATCGCAGGTGTTGGGCCGAGCGAACTCATTGCTGTTGTTTTGCAATTGGACGGCATTGACTGCGACCCATTGCATCAAGGCGAACTTTGCGCCGAGACTTGCGATAATGCTTGACATTGACATTCTGAGAAATATACCTAGTCACTAGATCTCCATTCTGCCTCGCAACCCTGCTGTCAGTGATCTCAACTCAACAAGTGGGTGAGTCTGCGCCCAGTTTCGCTACTGAGGTGACGCAACGTAAGGATGTTGGCCTATCGCAAAAGCGCTATTGCCGGCGCCTTGGTATCTTTCAGATAAAAAGGGCTCATGCAAAATCATGTCTGTGATTCACACGAGCGAGACGATTAGTATCTGCAACCGCCTCCAAACCGCAGCCATCCTAGTTCGCGGGACCCCCCGGGCGGATCCCATTCGGAGCGGGCTCCGGCAGACACCTGTGAGGCAGTGGATCAAGCACATCCGCCACCAGCGGAATCCACTCCGTATCTACCGAAGCCTGCGATTGTGACGTGCTCTTCTCAAGCGTGTTCGTAATTTCGACAAGACACTGAGTCACATGTGGCAGCCTTACAGATTGGGAAGCTAAACCGGACACTTCGGTTGCACCAGGGTCGGGTACTGGGCATCGCGGGGTTGCGCAGGCTGTCAAAAAAGGAATATTGTGGACAATCTAGGAATCGAACCTAGGACCTACCGCATGCGAAGCGGTCGTTATACCCCTAAACCAATCGCCCTGTTATTGAAATGGTGCATCCTAAGGTCATCTACAGCGCGAGTTCACGAAGACTTGGCCGTGGATCTTGAGGCGCCCAGTCGTTGAGCGGGGAGCGAAACATGCCGCTGACCGGCGACCCAGGTTGTGGAACTCACGGCTGCGGAAGAGGCGGCGCAGGACAGCAGGGGACATGACCACCGAGCACTACACACAACAACATCACGTCGTACAGCAGTCAAAGTGCCAGGCAAGGTGCGACCGACGGCCGCAGGCGAAACAGGAGCAAGGATCGGGACGGCCGAAGCTGCTGAAGTTGGGGGGGTATAAGCTTCTCTCACTCTCTCTCTAAGTTCGCATTTCGGTAGTATCGTATGCAATGATTGTACAAATAAAAGGCAAAAAAAATGCAGCAAGACAGACCGACCCTTGGTGAAAACCCGGACAAAAGAGAAAAAAAAATAAGAATTATGAACACGGGGCTACAGTCGCGGTCCTGAAGCTCACGACCTGTAGCCCAGACGCTCCAGGAGCGACTGGCCCGCGGGGGCGCCGCCCTGTCCTCTCCTCAGGCCGGCGTCGACGCCCTTGACGTAGTCGAGCACGCGCAGGTGCTCCTTCTTGAGGTCGTCGAAGTCGTGGGAGAGCTGCTCGTGCCAGGGGTACAGGACGAAGACCTGGAACCCGAGGGCGCTGCTCGCGACGAGGAAGTTGGTGAGGGAGATGGCGCGAGTGATGAGACCCATGTTGACGGCGGCTTCGACTGGTAGTTGTTGTGTGCGTGTTTGTATGGGATAATTCGTCGATGTCTTGTGTGTGTGGTCTGTTCTTGGTTTGTTTGGTCAGCCTCCGGGGAAAGGATGGCGGGGTATCTTGGCCCGAAAGTAAGCCGAGGGAAGAAGAGAGAGAGAGAGGGCTCACCTTATTATTCTTGTAGTAGTAGTGGTAATCCGAGTAACTCTATCAGGCAATCGGTCTGTCGCAAAGGAAAATGGAAAAGGGGATAGGGAGAGAGGAGACTGGTCTATGGCGGGTGTGAAGGAAGGAATGAGAAGGAAAGATTACAAGAGTATGAGGAGGAAGAAGTAACAGCTCACGACGAGGAACGGCGTAGAAATTATTTTACTCAGAGGCAACCCGGGGATGATACCTGAAAGACCTATTTGGGAAAACCCCCCCACCACCAGCCGATTACCTCACCGACAGCGGCCCGGCGGCAGAGCGGGACCCCCGAAGTCCTTTCAGAGTTCAACGGCCCCCCTTGGGATTCGGATTGGGTTCACGAGGCAGAAAGAGCGGGAAAACTTGCCACACGACAAGGTCGGATACGAGTACTTTACAGCCGTACGTGGGGAGACGGGCGCAATTCCTGCCAGTTTTCGTCCTTTACCTCGGGCGGCGCGCGGGCAAGACGAGGAGGAGCAAGAGAGCTGTCCAGTTTTTGTCTTCCCGCAATGGACGGGCCTCACGAGACTTCATCGGTGTTGTCTGGCGCAGCAAAAGGATTGGAGGGAGGCCCCGAGAAAGGAGGGACGATTCGAGGCCGATGGGGTTCGAGTGGCGTGACTTTTATGGGGAACATTTTGTCTTTGACGGCCTCCCCCCTGGCAAACCGTCCGTGAGAAGAACAGCCATCACCCGACTAATAAGAGCTAGAGAAAGTCCCGGCGTGGAGCCGGCAGCCCGAGATGGGAACCAACGCAAGCCGCCGACTGGCTGGCTCCCATCTTTTGTTGTCTGCAGCTCAAGTCGAAAGGAGTCCGAACAGGAATGCCTTCGTCAGTCCCCCCCGGTCTTCCATTTGGGTCACATTTGGGGGGGAAGACGTTGGGGGGGAGCAGCAGGGATGGATGACGCATGTGACAAGAAGAACTGCGCAGTAATAACACCCACTGGAAAAGGGAAAATTTTGCCGCATAGACCACTTTGGAAGCAATCTAACTACAAATATTTAGCAAAAAAGCTGTGTAGATGATTTATGTAGTGTTTGTTGGTCTTGATAACGCCGGGACCGCTCTCCCATCTACAGGGTTCGGAATAACACGACTGTTGCTCCCCAGAAATAAGCTGGACCGCAGCCAGCCGGGCTTGCTCTGGCAGACTCGTCTACGGAAGTGTTCGGTCGCCGTCATCATGGTCAAGTATCGCATGCAAGTCTTCTTCGTCTGATCGTCGTCACTGGAACAAAACCCAGCTGGAACACCGAACGCACGCACGGCTAATGCCGGTACACAGGTCCGGTGCCGTGAAGCTGCAGGCTGTGTTCTGCCCCGCCTCCCAATCGCCCGCGCGGGTCCTGTCAACCGGTCTGCCACGTGTTGATGGAGCCTCGCTGCTCCGAAACCTGCCGATTTGTCGGATCCGTACTTCTCGATTGTGCCACAGCCATCAACCACAATAGATAGTAAGACGGATGTGCCGTCTCTTCACAGTCCAGTTTCAGCCATCTCTTAGCCGACAAAGAATCGCAGAGCGCACAACTAGAAGGTTGATTAGTTGCTCAGTGATGATGCCGTCAATTAACATCCTGTTTCGACCTTCTTGGCGCTGGCCATGACCATCGTCAATGCGGAACAACCCAGATCGCATGCGGGAACGCAGATGAGGTTGGTGTCGTAGAACTAAGGTCTGGCCAATCTGAGATATGAGTTCGCCATGATGAATCTACGAGGATTATTTCGTAACAGGCATCACACGATGGCGTGCTCGCGACCTTTTCGAGGGACACGTTTTCCACCGAACATAGATGTTATTCTTGCTTAATTTTGTGGATGTTTGACACTTGGGATACATTCAGCCTTGTCTTCGTCTTCATTGTCATGTTGACTGAAGCGCACACCACGACAATTGACCCTGAAATGCAACAGCTTTGCGCTGAAACATTGGTCGATCACGACAAGGAGAAATAGACAGAACATCTAGTCTACGAAAGCTCCTATTAACAGATTAGCTACCAATATAAACCTAAAAGATACCTGTCGCACCTCACGCCTGGTACCCAACTAACTACAATCCACGGTGCATGAGGCCTTAGGGGCGGCACAACATATCTGTATGGCGAGGATTTGGTCCTGGCGGATTGTGATGGCACTGTTCACCTGCAGTTTTCAGATGATCCTTGGGGGGAGACGCCCGTAGTCGCATCAATGAGAGACGTAATCGGGCAAAACTAAACCTCGTATTGCAAACTTGGTTGGGCCCAGAACTTAGCTGCTACGTTCAAGACTTGGAAACTCTGGCTACTAAGAACAACAAGAATTCAGAGCTCGACAAGTTGGTTACCTTGTCTGCTACCATCCAATCGAGCTCAAAGCCCGACCAATAAAGATTGGGCATTGGTATAACTCTCTCTAGTGGTGGCCTGTACGGGTATTGTGCCAGCCTTAATAATATGCGAAAAGAGCCTTAGACAACGCATCCCAAATTGTCTACATGAGACGTGTTTTGAACTCATCGTAACTTTTACGGGTGGAAGGAGGCGCTTGGATGATGTTTAACGTTGTTCCATGAAGACGTCATGCTCTTTCACGGTTCTCCTCATCAGATGAAAATCTTCCGTCAGCCTCAATATTGTCTGGTTCTCTACGGCACACATACTTTCAGTCAGATCCGGAAGCTTGGGTAGAGGACGATAGTCAATTATGGACACCCTCAGGACTAGTAGGCATCAAACCTCAGCAACGGTCCCAGAAGCCCAGCCCAATGTTCCCCGCAATGCAACCAAACCGCCAGGCACATACAACCCGGACCTTAACACTCAAAAGCGTAAGCTCTGCACGTTGTTGAACAGAAAGTTGGAACTATCCGCACGGAAGTCGTCATTAATCAGGTCAGCGCCGTCCGCCATCACGTGCAGTAGCTTGTTGCCGTCCTTCCACTTCGGCCAGTCAACCAACTTCATATTTGCGGCGCCAGTGCCGCCCTTGCTGTCATTGGGATCCAAGTTGTAGATGAAGTTAAAGTAGTAAGCTCGCGTGGCCGAAGCAGCAAAGCTCGGCTTAGTTCCGTAGAACGTGTGAAGGAGATCGGAGCCGTGGGACGTACCGAGGACTGTTGTGCCGTAGTCGTAGCTGGACAGATAGCTCCAGGTCGGAACGTCGGGCTGCACGGTGTTGGAGATGTTGAGAACGGCCCTGCGCGTGAGGGTGAACACGGAATCGCCCAGGATGGCGGCCATGCGTGTGAACTGCGGATACACGTTGTTGAAGTCGGCCGTTCGGAACGGTGACCCTGCCGAAGGTTGGTTTTTGTATGTAGCTACAAGGCCGCTAACTTGCGGCGGCGAGGCGTTGTTGAAGAAGAGAGTGGAAAGATACTCCTCGACCTCTCTTGTGCTGGAGATGTTCGGTGTGAACAAAGCGAAAAGCGTCCCTTCGTCCTCTTGGTCGCCGATGATGAACGGGACTTTAGGGAGTTTGCCTGACGTTGCGAAGAGTTCGGGGCTGGAGACGACGGATTTGCCATCCGGTCGCGGGAGGTAGGAGAGAGCGATTGAACTATAACTCGAAAGGCCTGGCACGGAATTCGCGGCTTTTCTCATTTCCTGCATCGACCTTGTTACAAGACATTTGAAGAAAGAAAATACCCTCGAACTCCTCACATCGTAGGGCAAGTCTCGGAGACACTTGAGACGATCCGAGGCACCGCCGCAACCGGCCGTTGACACCACCTGATCATAAATCTTCTGTGCCTTCGGCGAGTCCATTGGGTCTGTGGGAACGGCAGACCCAGAGTTCATGATCGCGCCGCGGAAGAGAGCCTTTCCGTTGCGCGTGATATTACCGTTGTTGAGCGTAAGCTGGCTGAAGACCGAAATAGCCCCAGCCGACTCGCCCCAGATTGTGACCTTGTCTGGATTTCCACTAGGAGATTTCTGGTAAGCATGTGGACATTCGGAAGGAAGAACGGGCAGGAATTGACTCACCCAAAGCCGGCGATGTTGTCCTGCATCCATTCAAGGCCCATTCTTTGGTCTAGTAAGCCTGCATTTGAACTTCCTTCCATCATGAGATCTTTTCCGGGCATGAAGCCGAAAGCTCCTACTCGATAGTTCGCGGCCACAAAAACGAATGGCTTACCCGTAGACATGCCCTCTGCAACAAGACTGGCCCCATTGTACATCGACGTGCTGCCGAATTCAAAGCCACCTCCAAAGATCCAGTACATTACCGGGAGCTTATCATTCTCCGTGGTTCCCGCCGGCCGTTGGACGTTGATCGTGAGGCAGTCCTCCTGACCTACAGCCAGATTCTTCAGGATGGGGAGGTTGAGAACCTTGTCGAGAAGATCTGGCGGAATGAGTGGCGAGCTGAAGTTGGTGTTGAGCGCAAACTGAGGGCATGCTTCGGGCTGTTCTGTCGTTGCGTCCACGTTTCCAAGAGGATCCGTAATGCGGACCGGAGGTTTGAAACGAAGCTCCCCGATGGGGGGCTTCGCGAAAGGAATTCCATTGAAAGATTCGACCTCACCGGCTTTCGCACCGAGGAACCCTTTTGTTGTCCCTTTGAGATTGGCCTGTGGACGCTTGATCGTCACTCGTGGCGTACCTCCTCTTCTTGCCTGCGGCGCTGCCCAAGCTAGAACAACGAAGCAGACGAAGGCCAACGTCGGCAACATCTTGGCCAGAAAATGATTGTGAAGAACAAAAAGATTGGAGAAGGCCGGAGAAGTCTGTTCTCACGATACATTAAGGAGGTCAGACATAGGGGTTCGAGGGGGCCCGCGCCACGACAACTGGGTATATCTGGTTAGAGTCATGCACCTCCATGTAGTCTTCGGCAAGGATGGAAAAACGCAATAATATCATATGATAGAGGCCCAGAGATCTCATCGCCTGCCTGCGTTTGGGTTTGCGCAGGTAGTTAAAAGTCGGATGAACCAGGTAGTGTGACGATGACTTCGGAAACTGCTGGGGAATAAACAGAAATGTTCCTTATTTTTGACAACAGCAAGGCCGTGGGCGCTTAGGAAAGCCCTTTCAAACATTCTATTAGTATTAAGGGCAATGGTTCTGGAGCTATCCCAAGTTGTACTCGTGCCGTCATCTTGACCCGAACAAATTCCTCCGACCCTTGGCAACTAGTGCGCAAGATGATGAGCCGGCAGGGGTCATGCGCCCGCACATTTCAGATGGAGGGCGGCTCAGAGGCCGCAAAGCAGCAACTCTGTGTCAATGACTTTGCCGTATGAATTGGTCATCATCGACGTCAGGCCGTGAACCTGCTCCCCCGCCAGATCCGGCAGGGAATCTACTTCTGCGACAGTCACTGCGAGGCAGAATTGGATATAAGACTGGGAACCCCTCAGCCAATCTGTGCGCCCCGTTCCGACCCTCCGATCTGGCAATCGGCTCTGTGAAACTCGAGCAAGCCCAAGAAAGATGAAAATATAAGCTTGGATGCACACTCAAAGCTTCAGCCGGGTCAGGGTTCGAGTCAAGTCACGCAGGAACAAGGACGACTCTCGTCGGATCCGAACTCCGCCCACCTCGCAACGAACGGTGCGGCTCAAGACGTTGTCAAACTTAGTTCCGATTGGGCTATCTCGTTCCTTGCGACCAGTCAGACCCTGTCTCGCTTGGAAGCTACTACATGTGGCCTGCGATGGCCTTAGGCTGGTACAGTTCTTCAAGATACCGCTCCTCCTCCTCCGTCAGAACCTTGCCATCGGCAGTGATAGCCTGGTCAATCCTCTCGACGCTGCTAAAACCAATGATGGGGCTGGCGACTCGTTTGTTAATCCACGCAAGCGCCACGTGTGCCATGGGCCAGTCACGCTTCTCGGCAATCTCAATAACTCGCTGGATGATTGTGAGATCCGGCTCCACGGTCCCGTGGGACCCGGGCTGGCCTTCCTTCTCGCCCTTGCTTCGCGAAGTGGACCCGAACTCAGCTGGAGGTCGAGCAAGATGGCCGCGGCCTGGCGTCGTTGGTCAGCTTGAATCTCGTGCGGTTCGTATCGAACTCGGGGGGAACTTACACAGCGGCGCCCACGGGATCAGTCCGACTCCGGTGTCGTTGCAGAACCGGTTCATCTCCCTCTCTTCTTCGCGGTAGAGAAGGTTGTAGTGATTCTGCATGCTGACGAACTTGGTCCACCCGTTCTTCTCCGCGACGAACTGCATCTGAGCGAACTGCGTCGCCCACATGCTGCTTGCTCCTATGTACCGTACCTTTCCGGACTGGACCAGATCGTGAAGTGCCTTCATGGTCTCCTCGATAGCTGTTCGCGGGTCGAAGCGGTGGATCTGAAGGAGGTCGATGTAGGGTGTATCAAGTCGCTTCAGAGAGGCTTCGACCTGGTTGAAGATGGCTGCTCGCGACAGACCGAATTGGTTTTGATAGTCTTTGGCCGTGTTGAACTCATCTCGGAAACTGAACTGTCGTGCCTCTGCATTCTTTGCGTTAGTACGAAGCCATCATTACCGTCAAAGCATCTACGGGATCTCCAACATACCAGGCTCCTCGCCAACGGCAAAAAAGCACTTCGTCAAGATTACAACCTTCTGGCGAGGGATATTGTATTCTTTGAGCGCTTTTCCGATGGTGAGTTCCGAGGCGCCATTCGAATACACATTGGCAGTATCCCAAGTGTTGAGCCCTCGATCATAGGCGGCTTTCAGCAATGGCAAAGCCTGCATACGACGGTGTTAGCCGCACAATCATGTGAGACCGTTGGTTTCTCTTGCAACGCACGTCTTCTTCACCGAGAGCCCATGGAATCGTTTGGGGGTCGCCAAAGCTCATGCAGCCAAAGATGGGAACTGAAACACGAAGTCCGGACTTTCCCAGCTGGCGGTACTCGACTTTGGTGTTCTCGACGGACTCCTTGAGACGCGCGGGGAGCTCTTTGCTGGCCATGTTTGCTAGAAGTTGGTCTTGGGGAAATGGTAAGATCTGTGAGCTGGAATTCGATTACTGATTCTTGTCAGCGCTTAGCCTTATGACCGCCAAAATGTGCCTTTCGTGGGGGCAGATTGTGTATATATATATATATATACACATATGAATATTCCCCCTCACCAGTCACGTCATTAGGGCCCGATCGCGACGTCCGGATGGGTCACAGCGCGGGTAGCAGACGGCACCGGAATAGCTACCCCGCATGGCGCTGATCGCTGATCTTTCTTCCCCTCAATTGTGGAAATCTATCAATCGTAGATGCGTTTTGCTGACATCAAACTGCATTCGGTCCGGACTTAGCGAAGGTTAAGGGTTCCAATGGCGTGATGTGCATTAGAAAACCAGCAATGTCGGCTGTTGATTGGTAATGTCTTGAGGTGATTACTGTCTTAATAGTCTGTAGCTCGGAGTGTTCAGTCCGATGCTGTTTCGTCTGGATTGACAAAAACCACTTCAAATGACTTTCCCTTAGTGTTTCAGAGAAGTCGGTTCGTAATTATGTGATGAAGTGGCATTAATGACAGAATTGCGTCCAACCTTCTTGGACTTCTGGAAGACTCGTACATATCCTTCATGCGCTTTACTACTAACTCAAGAACTCATCTAATGTTCCTACTAACGGTCGTGCGCCGGTTGTGTCGTTGTTAGGTTCACACGCACCTCCGGGCATTGCAGGTACCTCTCTCATTGTTGCAGGCCGCAGAATCCTCACCCGTCGTTACAGCTCTCCGAAAGAAAAGTCACCAGAAGAATTTTGCGGTGCTAGGCCGTGTAGCTTCTTACGGGCCGAGCAACATCCGACTACGACGAGGAGAAGGGCGATGGAAGCAGTCATTCTCATGTTGAGTAAAGCACGATACCAGGTATGCCGTTCAAAGTCAAAGATGATTGAACTCAAACGGACTAGAATGCCCGAATGTCATTTGAGGACATGGATGTTTGGAAAATACGCATGCAGTGCTGCGCCCAGAACAACGACGTGATCGTGACGTCTTTTTAAACATTGCCCAAGGCCTGTCTGGGAAAGATGAAGAAAAGACATGCGCAAGGCATCCATGGCTGTCAAAGAGCATTAAAGTTCTTATATAGAGCCCAACTACTTGGCTAATGGCTGCGTGCTGCCGGTGGAATGTGGCAGTCTGCGGAACACTCCACCCGAGGTCGAGGCATGGTATCCATCGCTCGTCTCGAGTTCGAATGCTAGGAAATGAACATAGCACGGATGCTAAGTCTCTTGTCGGCGGATGTAAAAAACCTTGAGAGAAGCTGCTGTCCGGGTTCAAGGTAGCTCTGGCGTCGTCATCAAGGGCGCAACATTTCAGCGATCAGGGGCCGCGGCTGCTTCAAGAACTTGACCTTCGGGCAGCTCCGTACTTGATCGTACAGTACTAATCCTACCCAGTTCAAGGGAGTAAACCATTATTTTTCTATACATTCAGTCCGGGAAAGAGGTTGGTGCCAAACTCATCAAGCGGCGTCCAGTTCAAAAAACGTCAGTGATTGGCAAAGGCTTTTTCGTTGAACCTACCGTCTCCTCTGACGTGTAGATGACATGAGGATCTTCGAGAGGAGGTATTTGGACCTTTTATTCGCCATTACCCCCTTAAAAACAGAAGAGGAAGCCATCAACTTGGCCAAAAACACGGTACGGCGTTATTCCTCGTGCCATCGAGCGCGGCCACCGTGTCGCGGCTCGCTTGGAGTATGGCATGGTTTAGATTAATAGTTCTAATAACTCTAATATCCGCGTTCCATTCGGAGGCGTCAAGCAGAGTAGCATCAGCCACAGGTTAGGCAAGGCTGGCCTTGCGGCATACATGATACACGCAAACCAAAGCTATCCATCTCAATATGCAAACAGATCCATGAGGCAACATAATACGAGTATTGAAGTAGTCTAGGTAGATTCAAGATAGCAGGTATCCAAAAACATACTAGGATCTAAAGAATAATCACGTCAGCTCCAAGCTCGGAGAACATATCGAACCAAGTAGCATCATCCTGATTCCTCTTCCAAATCACAGTAAGAAGATCACAAACAGAATAGAAAGAAGCAAAGCCTAATTCATCTCGAATAACAGGAACGAGAACCATCACAGTCTTCCTATGTCTTGATGATATCACGAGGGGCGCCGGCGATCAGGAGTGGGAAGATGACGCAGTTGGGATCCTTCGAGGGTTGTTAGATATCAAGAACGTACTCCAAGCATGGAAAAACATGCTTCTGAACAAGGGAGTGCAATACAGGCAAACCACAGATTGCTCGTTACATGTAGATAAGTGCCGTGTGTTGAAAACCCTGAGTAAGGGTGAATGCGTGGTTTGTTTCAGCCTCCGCGTCGCTATCACTTTCAGCAGCATCCTTTCAGCAGCATACGTAATACTGACTTAAATCGGGTATAAGGCTGTTTCAAAGTGGCGAATTGTGGTCATGGACAATTAATCCTTCCCGCTACTAAGATTCCCAAGATAGCAGGCCAACCTCAATATTTACTCAAAGACAGACTCCAGCGATGACCGACCCAGGATATCTCTTCCCCACCAAACAGATCTTTGGTCAATTATTCTCTAAACTTCCGGCTGAAAGGATGGTCGACCTGCTTTGAGTATGACTGTCGTAAGGTTTGTTGAGGCGAACTCAGAGAGAAGCATGTGGACAGACTCATGGCTGGTCTCCAACACGGTTTGATGCCCCCAAGATTGTCGACATTTGCCTTCACGCCGCCATGATGGCTCGATGTCGGCGCTGAAGACTGAGCGCACCCAATACAGCCATCATGGAATTAGAGGAGCAGCACCGCCAGTAGGAGCGTCATCAGGGAGCCCTTGTCAATTGTGCCGATCTGAGCATCCCCTAGCCCCCCCGTACAGCTGATAGGCACTCCATTTACTTCATGCGAAGCAGGGTACGACTGTTTTTGCCATCTTTCAAGACTCTATGAGCGTCGGCGAGGCAGCAAGTTCTAGAAGAATAATTCGATGCTCGAGAGCCTGTGGAATAGGTGCGGCGCATGGTTCAGGGGCTGTATTAAGCATTGGCCACAGCCAATGGTGAAAGTAATCGACGGCGTGCTTCTCGCCCGCGGCGAAAGATTATGCCTGTTACTCGTCTTGCGTCTTGGGTTGGAATCTGATAGATCGCAGGGGCTTTGGTTGTTGGTCTGGTGCTCCATCTCAATCTTCGAGCGCTGAAATCGTAGTCCTTCCCGATCTTGGCACATCGTACGCATTGCGGTTTAGTGAGGTCGCAATTGATGTGCCTCTTCTTATATGGCCAGCGAGAGCCTTCCGCAACTCTAATGCGACTGGCAACCATGCTGTCATGCCATTCAAACCAGGGGACTCGAGAAACTTGATGACAGAACGTTGACGAAGGAGTTAAGAGACTGGAAATATGCAAGAGAAGTTCTGATGACAAGCAAGAGCTGCAAAATTCACGTCGCTCGCTCGCTGTCAGGGTTGTCAGAGTTCGTTCCGCTGGCCCCTCACTGATGAGGGATCAAGGCTCGGTATCTGGGGTGAAATATGCGGGGGAGCCATGAGAGATCCGTGCCGGGATGTCTCTACACGAAGTCGAAAGCGTGCAGGATTTGGTTCATCTTGTTTCCATGAAAAGCCCAGCTGGATTTCTCGCAGCGCTCCTCCGCATTGTGGTGACTAGTAGCTCGGGGCTTGAATCAGGGCCCATCCCGGTGTGGGATGTCGGCGAGGCCCCAAACCTCGGTGTTTAAGACCCGTTATTTGAGAGGGCTGCTACTTGTATCTCATAGCAATACACTAGGACTACTTTCATTCGATCCTGATATAGCCAAATTATGGAGTCTTCCACCAATCTCACGGATACGTCAACGATGTTGTTGCCCGCGATAACGACAAATGCCGCCCTCGTAGCCGTAGCTGCCCTGATTGTAACGTTGTTCCGAGCAGCCGGCTGTTGAACTCAGCGCGGCTTACTGGAGATGCACTCGAGATTACACTGGTAGGATCACATCTTTCTGCCACACTGTGACTAGGTTGGCTTATATGTTGACGAACTGCTGGATAGCTCTACTTCTATCCTATCAAAGGCCTTCGAGGATGCAAGCTTATCTCGGAAAGTATGGGTTTTCGGGAGACTGTACGTTCTCTTTACAAAGAGTCCATCAGAGTGGTTAAAATTTAACGGACAAGAAATACGAGACTATGCTTTCTGGCTACTATTCACAACTAGCACTGTGCCAAGCAACGGTCAGTTTCAAAGGCAGAAGCGAGAACGATGGCGAACAGATACTGGTGAAATGCTATGGGCGCAATAATGAGTTCGATGCTGCTGCAAGGGATGCGGAAATCCACACCGAGGACGAGATTTGGTGTCCACTGGTACCTTCAACGACTTACTACGACGTATACGAGACTAGCCTCCACGTCAGTCATGCCAAGTCCTACGATACGGGTGATCAACTATCATCGTGGTTCTCGAACCGTCTTGGCTTCGAGACTAGACTCGCTTACATCAGTAACGGATCGCGACCGGTTCTCGGATCCATGGCACCACACAGCTAACTGGCGCTGAGGAAAGGGAAACGACCAACTATTATCGCGCCTGGGAAGGAGGCTGCACCACGGACGTGACAAGGTTTCGCCCGAATATCGTTGTGAAAAGTGCATCTGCTCCTTTTTTCCGAAGACTACTGGGGTGAATTGACATTTGATGACGGGGCCCAAATGCCTCTGACTGCCAATTCTGACTGGTGCCAAAGCATCACTGCTGATTTCGACACGAGAAAGACGGCGACAGATGACCGCGGTATGTTTGGGAAAAGCTCAACAAGGCTCAAAAAGTCTACAATGGTTCCAAATATGGCCCGGTGTTTGGACGTTATGGTTATTGCTGTGGGCAATACTTGGGAAAGCCTTGAGTGTAAGCGAAAGAGTCATCGTCACCCACGTCATTGCTGCCAGAACCACGTTTGGTGAGTTATCATTGCCAACCTCCAAAAGTCTTCTCTAGTTTGGCCGCATTTGACGAGTTTTGGCATCAGCCAAATGAAGACATAAGCGACATCTGGTTTCATTCTACAAGACGACTCCCTTCCGCAAGAAAACACCAATTGGTAAGGAGATAATTTCGTCTCTAACCAGTATCAAAGTATCTCGAAGAAATAAAGTTAACAATGTATGAACCATAGCCATGGATACTAATCTTTGTGAGGCTATGAGCCCTACAGAGCACGGGGAGCCGTGAAGATTAGGGAAGACCTGGGACTTGTCTAGGGTCCGAACAATACGCGAACCCGGGCACGAGTTGGATCACGGCTGCACAGTCAAGGACAGTAGCCATTGAATCAGCCATTCAAGCGGTTTCCGTGAAGTAGTGGAAATCAGAACCACTCCGGCGAGCCTGGCTACACAAGGGTTTACCACAATGAAACTCCTCACAAGTTCGTTTCATGGTCGTCTGTGAGTTCTTGGTGCCTCGGACGTAGCTTGTGCCCGTACCGAAACTCAAAGCTCCTTGGCCGGAACTCGAGAGACGAGGCGTTATGAGACCACCATCCGAAGTTTGTTTCTATTTGTAATCTTGCTGAAGTATCAGGCCATACATATTGGGGAGCGTTGCCGATGCGATGCGAGGGGGGGAACACTTTGTTCAGCATCTCATCTATCCCACAGCAGCCGTTCCCATGGACCTCAACCTCATCATGTCGGAATCCGCCTCCACGCCGCAGCCGTGGTCGCTGGCCGGGAAGACGGCAATCATCACGGGGGGCTCTCGGGGGATCGGCCGGGCAATCGCGGTCCACTTCGCGCGCAAGGGGGCGGCGAACATCGCAATCACCTACGTCTCGAACAGGCCAGCGGCAGAGGAGACGATCAGGGCCTGTCGCGAGCTCGGGGCTCGGCGGACCTGCATGATCCAGGCGGACATGGTCGAACGCGGCGTCGGACGGAGGGTCGTCGACGAATCCCTCGCCGGCCTGGACACGGAGACGATCGACATCCTGGTGAACAACGCCATCCTCGGGAACCCAGACGGGATGAAGCCCGTGGCCGAGACCTCCGAGGAGGACTTCGACGCCGCGATGCACGCCAACGTGTTCGCGCCCGTCAGTCTGACGGTGGCCTTCTTGCCCCACGCGCCGGCCTACGGCGGGCGCGTGATCAACATCTCCAGCATCGCCGCGAAGCAGGGTAACCGGGACCCGATCATGACCTACGGCGCTACCAAAGCTGCTCTGGAAAGCTTCACGAGGTCGTTCGCCGAACAGTATGCCGCGGAGAAGGGCATGACTTTCAACAGCGTTGCCGTTGGGCCGACTGCGACGGACGCGCTCGAGAAAGCGAAAGGGACTTATCTAACCGACTTCCTCGCCCAGCAATTTAAGAACTCGACGCTTGAAAGAGTGGGCGAGGCAGAGGATATTGCCTACATCGTTGGCTTCCTGGCCAGCGAAGAAGGCAGATGGGTGAACGCAGCCGCCGTCAGTGCGCACGGAGGACACCGAAGTGTTTTGGCAGCTTTCGGTTGAGGAGTGTGTATGACTAGCCTTGAACAGAGGGTTACTACCTTGAAGTTATTTAGTTGGATTTGCTGTAGCATTATTAGATAGCTCTTCAATCAAGTCTTGAGTCATTACCTCCAGATCTTGGTGGACGCGCTCAGGTGAAATCAAGCGCAGTCAGTACAGCAAAATTATCGCCAAGCCATTCCTAATATTAATGGGTTCGTCCAGGGAGCCTCAAGGGGAATGCCATCGCAATCCCTCGTTTGACGGGCCTAAATCAGTTTACTCCACGTCGCGCACCGGATCAAGCTCCAGCTCAATCTGTGTTGGCTCTCTCGTTGTCAATTTGAAGACATTAGATCATACATCTACCGATGCTTCCTTCAGAGGTGAAGCGTCTCAACCAGTGAAATCAGCAGATCACACCGCAAGCATGGCCCTCGCTTCCCGAGCATTGGTCGGTATTGACCATGTTCTCGAAAGTGTGACATTGGCTGAGAAGATCTCACTCCTTGCCGGTACATCGTACCCTCAACAAAATGACCCACGACCCATGACATTGCTAACCAGCGCATCAAGGCTCCGGATTTTTGACACCCTGCCCCTCCGCCGCAGCACAATGTCCGGGTCATCAAAATGGACAGATGGTCCGTCCCAAAGGAGTTCGCGGCTTAAGGTTCTTCAACCATGTTCCCGCCTCGCGCATCCCATGCGGAAGTGTATGTGGGCTGGGGGAAATCTGGAAGGCCGAGCTGATTGAAGAAGCCGGCCAACTCCCATCGAAAGGAATGCGATGCCAAAGGTGCGCAGATCAATGCGATGAAGTAGCCGCCATCAGCCCGAACTGCAGCTTGTAGCGGAGGGAGCCCTGGCCTTGGGCCATATCACACCAGCTCTGTGCTCGAGGGCATTTCGCATCCCCTGTCCCCCGATTCGGTGGTCCATCACCGGAGCCTGGTGTCTATGGACACATCCTACTGCCAGCTCTTACACAATCAATGGCCTCTGACTATGCCGGGAGAACCAGGCGTTACGACTGAAACCATTCAACGTTCCCCGGATTACGGTACCCGACACAACATGCCAGTTGATGGACTACAGACATCCCGAGAAGGGAGAAGCCTCTACGCAAAATGGATTTTCATGAAACTCAAATGGGAAAGATCCCGAACGCTATGCAGAAAAGATGTACGGGTCCACGCTCAAAATATGGAAAAGGCGTCATGACTTCCGAATCCTGAGATTGGAAATCCGAAATCTATCAGCATTCCAGTCAAAAACAACTGGGTATCACGTTCCTGTGTAGTCTTCGCGGTTTGCTGCGGAGTCTGGCGCAACCGCAGCACCTTCTCGTGCTAGCTACGTGACATTTCCTACTTTGTTTCTACGCTTTAGTCAAATTAATACGTCGGAAGCATCAACGACGACAATAATATAGTGTAGCCTGTCAGCGTTGGAAACCTCCAGTGCGCTCTACGGTTATCAAAGTTATTCAGGTTCTGGGAGGCACGCATCATCATTTTAACATGGAAAAAGAGCTTGCCATTATCGCGAGACTATATGTACATGCTCGCCCCAAGCCCCAAAACCAGATTAGGCGTGACTCTAAATCTCCTTGACAAACCCGACTTCGACAACACGCTCCATGGCCAGCCTCAGATTCGCAATCTTGGCCCGCGTGTTATCCCTCATCCACAAGAACGTCCCCAGCATGATTCTCCTCAACACGTTGGTCCCCGTCCGGATGTGCATCTGGCCCTTGCCGACGATGTACAACACCTTGTGCGCGTACGCGCGATCAAGCTTCGCCAGCTCCGCGGCGACCTTTTCGTCCCTCAGCTCCCCGGGGCCCTCCGTCTCGTCCCACGACGATGTGCTGGTCTCCTGCTCGCCGCTGGCGGCCGCGGCTTTCGCCGCACCCGCTCTGACCACGAACCGACGCACCTGCTCGTAGATGAGGGCGCCGAGATCCGGGCTGACGACCTCGTCCATGAAGCCGTGGCGCACGACCAGACGGTAGCAGCCCGGGATGTTGGCGAAGCGGGAGATGTGGTAGCGCTCGGCGTCCGGGACGGAGGGGACCTCGACGGGGTGCAGGTGGAAGAACACGGACACGTCCGGGAGCGCGCCGAGCTTGGAGGCGAAGTGGGTGAAGACGCTGGGGGTCTGGATGCCCGTCTTGTCGAAGAAGATGCCGAAGCCGTTGACGGGCGACAGCAGGTCGCCGCCCCAGCGGGCCGTCAGCGCGAGGTGTCCGTCGGCGGTCTTGCTGAGGAGCGCGCTCGGCTGGAAACGGTCCTCCTTCTCGGCGCGCCACTGGTTCTCCTTGCCGAAGCGCCAGAGGAGGAACATGCCCGCCATCAGAGCCGAGATCATCAGGGTGAACCAGGCGCCGTCGGGGACTTTGTTGAGGGCCGAGGAGAGGTAGAGGCCGTCGAGGGTGGCGAAGACGAGGAAGGGCAGGGGGAGGAGCCAGACGGGGAAGCGCCAGACGAGGATGGCGACGAGGGTGACCATGAGGGTGTCGAAGAAGGTGACGAAGATGACGCAGACGCCGTAGGCGTGGCCGAGGGAGGTGGTGTTGTTGTAGACGGCCGTGACGAGGATGGTGCCGAGCATGAGCAGCCAGTTGAGGAGGGGGACGTAGACCTGGCCGTGGAAAGTCGACGAGGTGTGCACGACCTTCATCTGCGGGCAGTACGAGAGCTTCATGATCTGGCTGGAGAGCTGGAAGGTGGCGGTGATGATGGCCTGAGAGGCGACGATGGCGGCGAGGACGGCGAGGATCAGGCTGGGGTAGAGCATGCCCGGGGGCACGGTGTTGAAGAAGGGGTTGGTGAACTTTTCCGGGGAGACGGCGAGGTGGGCGGCCTGTCCGCTGTAGGCGAGGATCAGGCAGGGGTAGGTCCAGAGCAGCCAGCTCATCTGCACGGCGCGCATGCTGAAGGCGCCCAGGTCGGCGAACAGGGCCTCGACGCCGGTGAAGCAGAGCAGGACGCCGCCCAGCATCTTCCACCCCTCCGTCTTCTTCTCGACGAAGAAGTGGATCGCGTAGTACGGGCTGAAGGCCTTGAGGACGGTGTAGTCGAACTTGACGAGGTTGTAGATGCCGAAACCGCCGTTGAAGCCGAGCCAGACGATGACGATGGGCGCGAAGGTGCTGGCGAGCTTGGTTGTTCCCAAGGGCTGGATGAGGAAGAGGAGAACGAGGATGCCACAGGTGGTGCCGACGATGGTGGAGGTGCTGATGTCGGGCTTGACGACAGAGAGACCCTGGATGGCGCCGAGGACGGACTGGGCCGGGGTGAGGATGCCGTCGGCGATGACCATGGAGACGGCCAGTACTCCGATGGTCTTCAGGAAGCCTCTTGTGATTTTGCTCTTCTCGATGGCGCTGCGGATGCCGCGTGTCACGGGGCGCACGTCTTGTGTATTGAAGCGTTCGAAGTTGAGGGTTGCTTCCTCGCGAGGGTCAATGGTGGTGATGTTTGCCTGGGCTTGTTAATCTGGCATGTTCTCACCAGGGCAATGTTTCAACACTTACATATCTCGTCAGGAGAGAGTAGCAAGAGAAGGTACCGCCCTCTCCCTCGTTATCCGCGTGCAAGACGATGAAGACATACTTGATGGTGACCATCAGAGTAAGAGACCAAATAATGAGCGAGAGGACCTGGGTCAGGTCATTCTTCGTTGGGGTATCCGTGAAGACTGATGAGTACACGTAGAGGGGACTGGTGTGCGTGTAAGTCAGGAGCGCTCATCAAACAGAGGTGAACGAGGTGACGAACGAACCTGGTTCCAATGTCGCCGTAGATGACACCAATGGACTGATACGCCAGCCTGCGAACAATTAGCAAATGCCTCGAGTGGTATGTCGCGTCACAAACGAACCAAATCAGAGTGGTGCCGGTGAAGATCTGCTTCTTCCTCCCGTCATCGCGACGCCAATCATCGCCGTTTTCATCCGCCTCAAGGGTGGACTCTTTTGTACGAGCGCGAGACAAGCTGCGCCTGTTGGAGGCGACGCGGTTGAGATCTCGACCAAAGTAAATGCCGCCGGCCACGCCGGTGCTCGAACCGATATCAGGTTTCTGCCATTCGTCAATGGTCGAGGTCGACTTGATCCTCTCAGGCTTCTCAAGACTGTCGTCAATCTTGATTCTCTGGGTAGAGGGGGTATTCGGATCAGCCATGGGAGGCCTTGGCTCTTGCGAGGTTGAAGGGAGGGGATGGGATCAAGAAAGGCGCCGGCGCAAAGCACGACGTGGACGTGTGTAAGCTCGGCAAAATAGCAGAGTTGGTCCTGAGGGATTTTCAGCCGGGGCGTAAGCAAGAGGAGACGGAAGAGCGAGAAGTCTTGAACCAAGTTTCTGAAGGCGAACAACGAGGCAGACGGCGAGAGGCTTCCTTTATGTCGTAGACGGCAAGGGGGGCGCTGCTGGTGGTGCCCTGCCCTAATCTCACGATGATTTGTGTATAGAAACAAAGGTGAAGCAGGCGAATTTGACGGTGGTGGGGGCTGCCATATGGATCTACTATAGGTTCTTCTCGCCCATGTTGGAGGACCATGGACCAGGCGGTCAGGCTAGTGCAGTGCGGCGGGAGCTTGATGCATCCATGAAGCGTGGCGGACGCGGTCTCATTCTCCATCGTCCAGGCCGAAGACCAGTAGCAGTCGTCCGGCGGGATCCAGCTCCCCCATCCTGGCGGCCACCGACAAGGAATTCCGTATTTAGACTAAAGAATTCCTGGGTCCTGAGTAGTCTGTAGTGCGACTTGCACATGCACATGCGTCGTAATCTAGACAGAGCTAGGATCTGGTCGGTTATCAGAGACTTTGGTGACAGAAACATGACTGTCACAGGCAGAGGCGCGGGCTGGGATTGGATCGGAAGCATACGGCTAGCGCATCCATGGCATGTCTGTCTTTTGCTTCTTTCCAATAAGGTATGTGTTTCCCGGGTGGGCAACAGGCCGGATGATGCGAGCCGTGATGTGAGAAGATGCCGCCCGCTGCAGTGCCGACATGCTGTTAGAACTTAGCGTTGGTCGAGTTGGGAATTGCAGGGGTAGCTCGGACGGTTCTTGGAGGGGACAAGACGAAGGTGGGATGCCACGAGTCGAGGTAAGGCAGCGAGCACGGTTTTGGAATGTCGAGTCGATGGGGGGTGGGCATTGCCTTGAGATGATGATGGACGGTATGCTTTGCATGCTCTTTGCCATGGACAATGGGACGAGGTGTCGTGTCTTGTTGTCTCTCTCTCTCTGTGTGTCTCTTTGTCTTTCTAATTGATGTCTCAAGTCTTTGTATTTTATGGAAAGGTGAGATTGCTCTGGGCAATCTGATCATCATGACTCTGGAGTCTGGCTAAGCTGATTACACGTGCCAACAGCCAAGACAGCCAAGAGACGAGACAAACCTCGTCCGCGACTCTTGGTCGTTGCCAACTGCTGCACAGCAACCTGCAGGTGCTTGATGCGGGCCAGAGGAGCCCAGTTGCGGGCGTCGGAGAGATTGAAGGTGATGGCGGTTGCGGAGCTCCCGGGGTGTCTGAGAATGGGACGGTGGACCAACCCTTCTTCATCAGGTCTTCGCTTGAAGAGTACCTATTCAAAGTCAAACGGTAAAAGAGGTAAGAGAGCAGCAACAGGAAGATAATGCCGCAAGTGTCTGCTGTTTTCCCGTCGCCAGCGCCAATGGTGGAGCCCTGTGTGACCAGGATGTGCTGAGTAAAAAATGAGAGAGAGTGGATGACTAGAGGAGAAGAAGAGAGACAGACGAAGGCTTAGGAAGAAGGAAGGAAGAGGATAGAGACCGGCGCTGGGGAGGCAGCCCAGCCAGAGTTTGGGAAGGAAGGAAGAAAAAAAAAGAAAAGAAAAAAGAGTGGAGGATGCTCTTTCCCTGAAAGGACTAGACCCCTACAATCCCCGGACGGAAGTGGACGCTGTGGATACCGTCGGAAGCCAGTGGGTCCACTGGCGGTGGTGTTTGGTTTGTTTAGCGCTGCTAAGCTTGAGAATACACCTCACCCGAGGATTATTACCCTCCTTCATCCGAGCCTCCACTAAAAGTTAAACTAACCTAAGGAATATAGTAGAGTAAGGGCTATGGAACTATCAAAATAAGTAGCCATTAAGCTAACTAGGTTTTTCAGGTAAATTAAATACATTATAATATATAACTTACTATATTTTTTAGGGGGATTAAATATATTATAATATACAGCTTACCCTATTTTCTAGGGGAATTAAATACATTATAATACATAACTTACTATATTTTTTAGGGGAATTAAATATATTATAATACATAACTTACCCTATTTTTTAGGGGAATTAAATATATTATAATACATAACTTACTCCATTTTCTAAAGGGATTAAATATATTACAACACATAACTTACTAGGTTTTCAAATATAATTAAATATATTATAATCTCTTTCTAACCAGTTTTCCTAAATTTATATTATATTTACTATACAAGAACTTATTAAAGAGTAAAATATTATATTTTTACTTCCTTCTATAAACTAAACCTAAGTCTAAAAAAGTATTTTTTATATAAGCCACTTTTTCTAGCTAAATACTATTAACTACCTACTCCAGCTTAAATCCAATTAATTAAAAAATTTATATAAGAGTAGCCCTAAGTATTTTAGCACTTAAGCCCACATACTACACAAGCCAAAACCTAATTTCCAACCTATTAAATTAATTCCACTCTCTTTAATAATTATATTCACAACTAAAATTAAATAAATCCACCAATTTTCTAACCAAGACATTAAAATTAACTCCATTAGTAAGTATTTATTAAGTATCCAAAAAGTATATAAGGATTATACCTAATTATAAGTCTTTTATAAGTTTTTTATCCTCAATCTAATCTTAATTCAATCCAAGATTAATTCAAAATTAAATCTAATTTTTTTTATTTCAGGTATTCTACTAGTAATATAAAAATAAGGGAGGAAAAACACACTACCCCCAATTACCACCTTAGGAGACTAATAATAATAGTAAATTAATTATTATAACTAGTAAGCTTTACTACCACATAGAACTTAATAATAAAGAACTCTATATCCATATAAGAACCTATCCAAAAATAAACTAATATTTATTACTAATATTTTTAAAATAGAATTATATATTTAAGAGTATAAACTCTCTCCATAAGTATATTCAAACTTACTATAAGCTTAAGTATACCCCATTTATAGCTAGTACACTATCTAGTAATAATAAGATCTTCACCCACAATATATTAATTTTTTCTAAGTATAATACTATAACTAAACTCCTTCTTTATAAAGTACTTTAAGAATTTATATATACTAGGATATAACTAGAATACTAAACTTAATAATCCCCAAAAACTTACTAAAACTTACTAGGGCTCTTAAAAAAAGCCCCTTCCTATAAATACAAATAAAACTATAAGTATTTTACTAACTTTCCTCATTAAAATATAAAAAGTTACTTATTATTATAGAATATAAATTAATTTTATCTCTATAAAGGAAAAAGTAGGACATATAGTAGTATATATTTATCCCACCTATTAAACTAAGGAGAGAGACTATTCTCCCAAAGAGTATAATAATTACTATATTATTTAGGATTACTTTATATACCTAAATAATAGTCCTTTAGCTACTAGAGAGTATAGGTTTTATTTAGGATTTACTTTGGATTAAATCTATTTAAATACTAATTTAATATAAATACCTATAAAGCTCAAACTACTATTATAACTAGTCACAAAATCACCCACACCCATAATACCACACTAGATATTAAGAATAAGAATAAAAAGAACTAAAATAGGGCTTATTATAATAGTAATTATAAGGAATAATAAATTTTATAACTACACAAGGATAAAAAAAATATATTAAGTTTATAACTTACTTTAAATTTACTAAATAATTATAATTATAATTTTATAAAATACTTACCTTTATAATAATTACCTTTATATAATATAATAAAGTCTCTATATATATATATAAATTTATTAAAGTTAGTATATTTTAAATTATTATATTAATAATAATAGGAAACATATTTTTTTTTTCTTTAGGTTACTTTTTTTTAAAATATTATTATATATTAATACTATTTTTTATTCTTTTTAAATAATAATTAATAAAATTCTTATAATTTATTAATAATAATCTTATATTAATAAATAATATTTTAGTATACTTAAAATATTAAGTTAAAAATAATTATTTATTAAAATTATTACTTTTACTTAAATAAAGTATTTTATAAAAGCTTTATACTTTAATTTTTTTTTTATATAAAGTCTTTTAAATTTCCTAAGATTAAGTACTAATAATATAAAGTAAATTTATAAAGTAATTAGGATTCTAAATATAAAATTCTATATTTTAGAAATTATTTATTTATAAGATAGTATTATTAGAATATTAAAAAGTAAACTTATAAAATAATATTCTAAAATAATTTAGTTAATTAATATAAAGAGAAACTTTTTAAATAATTATATTATTTAAAAACTAAGAAATATATTTAAGATTACTAATTATATTAATTAGGCTTTAATTAATAAAATATAATAATAAGTATATTAATACTTAGT
>JAXISO010000289.1:0-49931 GCA_036785465.1 Colletotrichum agaves | reverse complement strand
TAAGAGAAGCTTAAAATAAACTTAAATAATATAAATATAAATACTCTATACTTATATAATAATAATAATTAAATTAAATGATTTGATTATATTATAATGATTATTAATTAATATAGAATTAAGTATTATACTAATTTAAATAAGATTATTATTAATAAGAAGCCTATTCTTTTATTATTATTAATACTAATTTATTATTTAATTATAAAGTTTAAATTATTAAACTTAAGTATTAAAACTAATTAGAGAATTATAAATATATTAAGAATAACTTAATTAAATTAAGTAGAGATATTATAATTTTAATTAATTGAATTTATTTTAATTAAATAATCAATTAGCTTAATACTTAATTAATTCTTAAGACTCTAAGATAATAACTCTAATTAAGTAATTTCTTCAAATAATACTATATTCTCTAATAATATAATACCTACCTTGAATTAATTAAAAAGGTCTAGGTATTTAAATAATTAATTACTTATTAGGAAATCCTAGAAAAAATTATAAAAGTAAAAATATTATTCTTAATAAATTCTACTTCTTAAGTCTTGAACTTCCTAAATACTATTAGAGAAATAACGTTAAATTATTATATTAATATTATTTTCTTCTTTTTAAATAACAATTATAAAAATAAAGAATAAGAAAAGGGAAATAATTAATCTCTTTTTATATAAATATTAAATATAAAATAAATTTATTAATTTTATTACTAAGTATAAGTATTTTACCCTAATTAATTTATACTCTTTAAGTTTTTATAATTAAAATAACCTAAGAACTTTGATTTTATAATTTAATAAGGAGAGAATAAAAACTTAAAGAATTTAAAGAAATAAGAAAAAAAAAATAAACTAAATTACTTAGTATATTTTAACTTTTATTAAGTAAAAAAATATTTTTATTTAAACTTATATAAGTAAAATTCCTTATATAATTCTAAGTTTATAACAAATAAGAAATATGTTAAAGTTAAATAAATATAATTAAATAAACAAGAAAATTAGAGAATTAAGGAAAAATTTAAAAAGGAAATTAAGAATTTAAATTATAAATTATTCTGATTTAATAGTTAAAGGAATAATAATAATACTTATTAGGTATTATAATTTTAATTCTAATTCTAAAAGTATTATAATAGAATAGATCTTTCTCTTTATACTTAAAATACTTAAAATAATAATAAATTAATTTATTTTTCCTCTTTTTATACTTTTAAATAAAAAAACTTTATTATTAATAATACTCTATAAAATACTATGATTATTAATTATAAAATAGTATTTTATACTTATAATAATTCTAATTATACTTAGTAAGAATAAATTCTTATAAATAAAGAAATAATTATAATAAAAGTAATTAATAAAATAAATATTAAATTAAATTAAAAAAGTATAAATAAAAAGAGTATAATAGCTCTAAATATAAAATATTATTTGTTATATTTAATAACTTTATTTTTAATAAAAGTCCTCTAAAATAAAGGCCTTATGTTTATTACTAAGATTCTAGGGCTTAAGAATAAAAAGGGAGAGGTTCTCTATTTTACCCCTTATTAACTAGAATAACATATTATTAAGTATTACTCTTAAAAAGAAAAAGAGAATAAACCTAAATAAGTCTAATTTAATATTAAAAATAAGAATTAATTATATATTAAATTTAAATTCTCTAAGAATAAGAGATTCTTAAAAACTAAAACTTAGTTATAATATAAGAGATCAAGTTACTTAAGTATAAAAAACCTAAAATAAATAATAAAAATTATTATAAGTATTAAATTAAAAGGGATTACTAAGAATAAATATAAAGCCTATATAATTAATAAAGTAATTTAATAAGTTTTAAAGAAATATCTTAATTACTAATTTATAATACTAGGGAATTATATTATTATTAATTTCCTTTTTATAAATAATACTTATAATAGAGAAAGGTATTTCCTACTATTTATAAATTAATAATTAGACTTTATTCAACAATAAACCTCAAGAATTAAATAGAAAAGTCTCTAAGTAATTTAAAAAATTATTACTTATTTTAAATAATAGTATACAATTATAAATTCTATTATCTAATTTAATTAGAATATAATTGTTAGGAATACCTTTAATATATCAATAATAATAAAGAGAATACTTAGTAAAAAATTAATAAATTATATAAGTACTTAAAACCTTATTAAGAAATATAAAGGGATTATATTTATAATTATAGAATCCCTAAAATATTAATTATAATTTCCTAAATCCATAGTATTAGAATTAATTAGAATAATAATTTACTTAATAAATAAATTAAGTTATTAATACTATAATTAAAAGACTCCTAAAGGCCATATTAATAACTAATTTAATAAATAATTAAATACCTCCTATTACTAAACTAAATTCCTATAAATTAGTTATTTTAAGAGATATAAATACTAGGTATATTTATTAATAATAACTTATAAGAGAAATAAATAATATCTAAGTAAAGCTCTACTGAGACTATATATTAATTATTTTTATAATTATAATAATATAAATATTTACTAAATTTAAGTACCTCTATTGAATAAAGTTCTTTAAACTTATAATATTATATTTAATAAGAATATTATATATAATTTAAGAATTAAGAATACTAATTAATTATATTAATAGGAACTCTAATTTATATTTAAGTAATTTAAGGTTAAATACTTTAATTCAGTTATAAAAGAGTTATTAATAAACTTTATATTATAGAATAAAAATAAATATTTTTATAAAACTAATTTTTAATTCTTAAAAGAGAATTAGTTTAAATTAAATATTAATACTTAATTATTAAGTCCTATACTCTTAAGAGAATAATTAATACTATTAATTAATTCAATTAAGGGGGTAATAAAAGTAAAAGAGATAAATATTTCCTAGAAATAATAATAAGTTACTAAATTAATTAAAGTTCTAGAGTAAATAAATAAGTTAATACCTTATTTAATAATAATAAAGAGAGAAGAACCCAGAAATTCTTATAATAATATTATATTTAATTTAAGAAATCTAATTAAGTAACTTAATTATTAATTAAGTATTACTATAAAGTTATTAATAAAAAGATAAATAAGAGAGGCTTCTTTAAATTAATTTAATTTCCTATTATTAATCAATATAATTAAGAATAAGAATTAGAAAAATACTTTAATAAAGAACTTAAGTAAAATCTATTATTAAGATCTCTAATTAATCCCTATAAACTATTTAGTAATAAGTAAATATTAATACTAGAATAAATAATTAATTATAATGAATATTAAGTATTAGACTATTTAGAATAAGGGAATATTTATATTTATTTAATTTAAAAATATTAAAAAAGAATATTAAATTCTTCCCCTTAAATAAGTATTTATATATAAGTTTAATAAGTATAATTATTTAAGGAAGTTTAAAGTAAGAACTTATATAAGCGGAGACCTTTAATTAATAAATAAATTTAATATTTATATATTAATACTTACTTTATACTTATTTAGGAGTATTATAATAATTATAATAAGATTTAACTTTAAAATTATTTAACTTAATACTATAAATACCTTTATAAATATAATACTAAATAAAGTTATTTATATTTATTACTCTCCTGGATTTAATAAGCCTAATAAATACCTTAGATTTTAAAAAGCCCTATATAGTCTCTAATAATTTCCTCTCCTATAATAATAAAGCCTTAAAATAACTCTTTAACTCCTAAATATAAAGCTATTAAATAAAAATAACTATATTTTTATTATAAGTAGTATACTAGTTTTTATATTTATAAATAATATTATAGTTCTCTTTTAAAAGGGAGATTATACTAAGGTGAGAGTTATTATTAATAGACTTAAGTTAACCTATAAAATAATAAAAATAAGTGAATTAAGTATATTCTTAGGTATTTAAATTATCTAAGATTATTAATAATATAAGTTATAACTCTATCTTAATAAGTATATTAAGAAAATTTATAATAAGTTTAATATTAATAATATAACCTTATTATAAATAATAATAACCCCCATAGTATTTAATAAGTTAGTCCCTAATTCTGGGTAAGCCTCTAATAATAAGATTTACTTATATTAATATAAATCTAAATTTATTAACTATATAGTTATAATTACTTAACTAGACATTATAAGAATATTATTAAGATTAATAGAGTTCTCTATAAACCTATCTACTAAGCATTATAAAGCAACTAATTAATACCTTGTATATCTATAGTAGATAAGGTACTTAGTAATTAAATTTAACACTAAAGACAAGGGACTTCTCTTTTATACTTTAAATACCTTCTTTATTAATAATAGTATTACTTATAAGAGTACTTAGGGCTATATAATAATATTATTTAGAGGACTAATCTTATAGAAGTTATTAAAATAATACTAAATTATTATTTCTAGTACTAAGGTAGAATTAATAGCCCTCTCTAGTATTATAAAAGAGTATCTCACTATTATTTAACTTATAAATAAGCTTTAACTTAAACTTAATAAAGACTTCTATATATACTATAATAATACTTAAACTCTCTAATTATTAATTACTAAATAACCTTAAGTAACTAGTAAATTATATTATATTAATATTAATAACTTATAAATATAGTAAGAGATTAAAGAAAGTAAGATTAAATTTAAATAGGTTAAAATAAATAAAATAGTAATTAATAGGTTTATAAAGGCCCTTCTAGCCTAAAACCAGAGTTAATTTATGGCCTAGCTAGGTATGGTGAATATTAGGGCTATAATTAACAAAAATAGTACCTAAGAAACACCTTTTATAGTTAGAAAATATACTATTTAAATTACTTAATTCTAGGCTATAAAATAAGATAAAACCTAATTATAAAATCCCTTCTAGTTATAAAATTTCCTTATATTTACTTAATTCTCCTTTATATAATTTAAGTTTATAAGTCTAATATTTCCACTCTATAATAAAACTCTCTATTATAAAGTTTTATATTTTAATAATATAAATTATTATATAATATATATTAAAATAATAAAAAAGAAACTAGGACCCCTTCTAGAATTTATACCTAGCCTAAATAAGTATTACTTTAATAAGAGGTCTTAGAAGTTAGGGGACTAAAGTCTTAATAGGTAAAAAACTCTACTAATAACCTATAATGAAGGGCTGGGCCTGGGCTTGTTCAGCCTGAAGGGTGCGCAAAATACTGTTTATTTAGAACTAAGGAGGGAAAAGGGAAGTTTCCCATGATGGATGAAAAGTCTGCATATAAGGGGCCCAGTGGGGGCCCACCAGAGGAGCACCAAGTGGGGACCAGGTGAGTAAGCACAGGCAAAGCCCGGGCCAACGTTATCCAGGCATAGCCCATAATACCTATAAATATATAATTCTTAATTTTATAGCCAAAGTAGCCGGAATCCATATTTTAATAGTATTAAAAAATAGTAATTAGTAGAAATCTATAACCCTAAATTAAACTTAAAATCTTAAATTAAATTATTAACTCTTTTAATTAAGTATACTTAATTAAGTAATAAGCTATACTACTTAACTAAATACCCTAAACCTAATTTAAGGGGGAATTTCTATAATAGACTTAAATAATAATAGAATATATATATTATAAGTATAGTAATTAGTCTTAGAATAAGTTTATAATAGGAATAATAAATATAAGTATAATTATTATAATATAGACCTTATAATAGCCTTATCTCAAGGTCTAAGGGGGTGTGTCAGGCCCACATCACCATAAGCAAAATACATGAGTTGGATATTCAGAGGTATATATTTATGCCCAAATATGGGATATTTATATTGGCTCCATATAACCTCCTTTTTCTTAGTGTATGCGCCATTTTTCGGCACATTAGTTAGTTACACATCAATCAATCAGTTTCGTACTTCGCACCATGATCGCTGGCCATACTGTTGCTCAACAGCCCGCAATTGCCGCACCGCAATTGTGGTTCCACTTTTGTGTCCCATGCCATTCGCCACAGCTGCTGCCTCGTTTCTCTTCTCGTGTCGGGCAACGACGTTACTCAGCGACCACTTGTAGTACAAGCATTCTTAGCAGCCAATCAATTGTTTGCAGTCGGGATGCCTTGAATGTTTGCAGTATCGACCTTGTGCACGCCTGAGGTACTATACCTCAAGGTAATGTAATGTAAGGTAAGGTACTTTAATGAAATGAAGGCTTTTTTCATTGCGAATTGTAAGGAAGGCGAGATTAGACGCTAACGGCATCTGCTGCCTGCATCTGTCATGCAGCTCTTTCCCGTGCCGAAAAGCGCTTGCTAGGATTCGGGACCACTCATGACGACGAGCAGCGAACCGCGACCCACTTAAAACATGCTTGGAAAGCTTCTTTGTTATGAGCCCCTGCAGTGGCTGTTCTGATCGGCTTGGCAGCACAAGATTAGCAAGATGTGAAGCACAGTCTGCAGGGGCACGACATCCAATATTGCAGCTGGCACCTCGGATTTACCTAGAAACTGAAGGACTGAGTAATTCGACTACGCACTGAAGTGAGATGTGAGAGGCTGAGGATCACAATGTCCTGCTCATCAACTCTCAATTGCCCAGCTCCCCCCCCCCCCCCCCCCCCCAAAAAAAAAATTGGATTGTCGATACAAGACTGACATTCCAGTTGGTCAGTCTGCTTGTCATTCTCCCGAAAAGTTCTTTGATAACTCGAAGCCTTACCGCAAGGCATGAGGCATTCCGGAGATTCACAGCACGGACTGGCCCTCCATGTGTGTCCATGCCCACGCCGCCCAGGGCACGCCGGGACAGATGATCGGCCAGCGTAATGTAGCTTGATCCTGGGCTCCCTTGGCTTCTTCAAGGCGCATCCACATACTTGTAGTGCCGTTCAACATGGCTGTAGTGCCACAGTTGCCGGAGGAGTCAATTCATATGAACCAGTTTAGTGTTTGCCATGTTAAGCAAGGCAGGGACGGGTAGCAAAACGCTCGAGCTTCTAGTCCGAGCCTTCCATTGTGTGCCACTTTTACCTCGCACATTGGTACCTTACTTTACCTCTTATAGGTAGGTAAGGTAGCTAGCTCATGTTCCCACGGTGTTCGACACAGGTGCGTCTTTTATGACTGCTTTCACTGCTTTCTTCTAGCACGCCAGCAACCCTTCGTTCTTGACTTTTCAATGGTATGAAGGCCATTCACGCTCAACCTCCTGTGTCATCGCAACTACCGGTAACTTCGACTGGAAGATACTCAGACATTGAATGTGCGCTTGAAGCCCGATACCTCGAAGCCATCATTCTGCATGTTATCCTGACAAACTCTCTCTCAACGGCTCGTCCTTCCTCAGACCATCGATCAAAATCATGGTTCTACAATGGCGAATTGGCTCCTCAATACCCCTGAAAACCATCATCTTTCTCGTCGTCTGCCTCCTCCTATACGCAAGCCAGCACCCCGCTCTTGATCGGTTCGATCATCGTATATCGGGCACCGATCTGGCCCTAAACTTATCAAAGAACGAAATGAACTCCAATGGTACCCAGACCGAGGATGATGCCTTCTACACGTCGGATGCCGCGCGAAAGTTCTGTAAACACCACGGCTATTCCGTTTTTTCTCCACCGTCAAATGGTGGCCACCGAAAAGTTTACGACCTATTCATGGTCAACACGGAGTTGGATTGGATGGAGATACGCCTGAACACGACCTACGACCACGTCGACTACTTCATCATTGTTGAATCACCCAAAACCTTTACCGGCAAGCCAAAGCCTCTCACGATCAGACAGAGCTGGGACCGATTCAGGCCGTATCATGACAAGCTTATCTATCACGAACTCGAATTTCCCTCCGACTTCAATCCGACGCGGTCGTGGGACTATGAAGACCTCCAACGCAATGCAATGTACAGCCAGGTTTTCCCCAAGCTCGTCGGCAAGCAGGCGCCGGTGTACGGAGACGTTATTCTTGTGGCCGACGTCGACGAGATCGCCCGGCCCGAGACGCTGCTTGTCCTCAGGACATGCCAGTTCCCCCGAAGACTCACATTGCGCAGTCGATTCTACTACTACAGCTTCCAGTTCCTCCACAAAGGTCCTGAATGGGAGCATCCGCAAGCGACATATTTCCGGGGCTCAAGGACAATCCTGCCGGCAAACCTGCGGATGGGCGATGGTGGCTTCAAGCCTCTGTACGACTTGGAGAAGGCGGATCTGGGCAACGCATGCTGGCACTGCTCCAGCTGCTTTGCAACGATGGACGAGTTTCTAACGAAAATGGCCTCGTTCTCGCACGAATGGATGAACGGCGAGCGATTTCGAGACAAAGACCGCATTGCAGACGCCATTAGGAATGGAAAGGACCTATGGGGACGAGCTGTCGACCAATTCGAGCGCCTCGAGAACAACACGGACGTACCGAGCATTTTGCTAGATGAACCTATAAGATTTGGGTACATGCTGAATCGAGATGGCCCTTCGGCTGGCTTTGTTGACTATCCATGAGCCGTCGATTCTTGTTTGCGTCCCCTACAGGTTTCCTACGAACCACCCCCCCCACCCAAACAACAAAAAGGCAAGAGAAAAAAAAGAAGATGGAGAAAAGAGAGGGGGGGGAGGGCTTGAGCTTTTCGGTGTACAACCAGCGGTCTTGGGCGTCGGATGTTTGGCGCAACACCTGTCCTTCTTCTCGACCGAAACGCGCATATCACCAAGGAGTTGGGAGTATCGTGATAGATTTGGGGTTTGGGTTGTTTGTCCCCCCCTCCATAAGTTAACAATGCATTTTCAAGGTCCGAGTTCTTGGAGTTCTTGTGCCTTTTTCCATCCAGCTATGTTCAGCCACGAGCTTTTGGAGTTGGTGAATAGAGAATCGCACGTAAGGCGGCAGAGAACTGAGTTTGGAAATCGTATGTCTGCACAGTCTGTGTGAGGTGAGGGAGCAGCACATTGAATGAAATGACCGAGGATGCGCTGAGGGTTCATCAAGGTCCACATTCCGCAGCGCTAAGGTATCTGAAGTAGGTAAGGTACGTTCCAATGTCTCTTGACCCATTGGATGTCACAGTTCCCCTCCGTCCGTGTGTATGGTGTGGGGGGAGGGGTAGAGAGCTGCGCAGTCCACTGTATTTACGTAGCGTGTCGACCATTACCAGGAAAATCCCTGGCAGCCATCGTGGCATCGCTTGTAGTCGTCACTCGGCTTGGCTAAGGTAGGGCTGCTCTCTGATCCCTTTTGTTTTGATAAAAAACTTGGAAAGCTTCTAAAAGCTCCTTGCCCTTCCCTTTTCCTGTATTGTCGTTCTCTCACAACAATCCACACACACACACACACACACACACACATACACATACACAGGAAAATCGTCAGTGCAGCGAACGAAGTAATACAAGACACGACTGGAACCCCCTCCAAGAAACAGACAACGCACGCCAGCATGGCATCCATGCCCGCAGCGATGCGGAAGAGTCGGTGGGGGGACCAATCAGTGCGCCCCGAAGCTTCAGAAAACGATGCATTGATGCGCGATGCGCTGGCATTTCTGGTCTGTGTGTCTCCGTCCGCGCAGCCGTAACTCCAGAACGAAATGGCAGAAAAGAAGGCGGGAAGAAGAGCGAAGAGAGCAACCAAAGAAGATAAACCAAAAGATGGAGAGAGAATGAAACAAAAACAGACTCGTCTCCCCCTATTTTTCTTCCTTTGTATTTCTCTTCCTTCTTGTGTCCCATGCCTGCCCGTCCATCCGCTGCAAAACCACCGCCTTCCCCCTGATCAGATCCGTTCAATACGAAAACTGCTTGGCCGCCCACACCTCTGTTCCTTCACAGACACACAAACATCACTTTACCGCTCTGGTTGTCACTTAACCGGTCGCCTAGACGGGAGCCGGTTCTCGCTTGCGAATTTGCACGCGCGTTCTATGCTGAGCAGTTCCGCGCCGACGTCTTCTCATATACCTGGTTAAAAAGCTACCAGGGAACAGGACTCCGCTCTCTACAAGTGATCAAGCGATTGCGTCTCAGTCATGATAGTCATTGATCTACTCTCGTAGCATCGTCATCGTCACCCATTGGCCTGCTCGCGCTCTTCAGTCGCTCCCGACAACCACTCTCCTTGCGTCGTCTCAATCCAAAAGTTCCGGCCAAAGAAACTTTGCGCAAGGCAGCCGCCTGACTCCAAAAAAAAAAAAAAAAAAAAAAAACCTGCGACCTGCCGAATCTCTTCCGAGGAAAACCTCCCGTGTGTGCCATGGGGTGACATTGTGATGGAGTCGAGCGCTTACTCGCTCTACTGATGCCATCGCAGACCAACCGACAACGCCAGATATTTCCATAACAGCGTCAAAAGTACGACATACCAACCTCGTTTTCCAACGCGCGCGACTTGGCCTGCTAGTCACGCCTCGAACCGCACCTCATCCACGATTCGCATCGGCTCACCAGCGGCTGAGTGAGCAAAGTAGGACACTAGGACTCCAGAGACGCAGCTGAAGGGCAGCTGAGGCACAAGAGTGGGACATCTCATCTGTTTGCCCACTTCATAAGCCATTGGATTACGGCGTCCAAGTTTGTCTCCTCCTTGGCGCTGATTCCGTAGCAGCAGACTTCGCGGTGGCCTATGGACTTCAGGTCCAGAGCGTCAATCAGCTCATCGACCGATAGCTTCTGTGGAAGATCTGACTTGTTTCCAAGAACAAGAAGTGGTATCTCTCTCAATGACGCTTGACTCATGAGAGCGTGGAGCTCATCGCGAGCTTGCTGTAACACATCCATGTCGGCGATATCGACGATGAAGACAATGGCGTTTACACCACGGCAGTATCTCTCCCACATTGTCCGGAACCGGGGCTGGCCGCCAATATCCCAACATTTCAGTGTAACGTGCCCCCGTTGCACACGCTTCATGTTGAATCCGACAGTCGGGATCGAGCTACACGAGATCTTGGTTAGCCGAGGATGCTGCTAGCCGATAATACCACACAAATGACCACCCGTCTGTCGCCTTCGAGGCATCAGCAGCATATGAGATAGGAACATTGCTTACTCGATCGTGAACTCGCCGCCCTGGGAACACCAATGTCAGCACACGGAAGAAAATAGGATCGGCGGGTATGGTGAGGGGAGGGTCGTCCGGGTCGACGTACCGCAAGGACTCGAAGAAGGGACGTCTTTCCGGCGTTCTGAAGACCGATCATGGTCACATCCATCTCCGTCGCCCTGTGTCGCCGCAAATCAGCAAAAGCTCTTGATGAACGCCACCATGTCTTGAGGGGCAGAGTGGGCGCAACAACGGCGGGGTAAGGTCAGAGCGCGGGCCATCGGTCGCTGGAAATCTCCCCGCTGCCCATCATCACAACACAGCGTACTCACCAAAACGTCCTCAATAACCAGTCGTACACTTTTCGGAAGAGTCCCGCCATGGTTGCGGGTGGAGGGAGGGTGCGATGCGCTAGCAAAAGCGAGGACGCGGAATATTCAAGGCGTGTAGAACGGTCGTCGCAGAGGATCTTGGGTCTCGAGGACGGTCGCGATTTACGGATCCTAGAGGTTAGGATGGCGCGAAGCTGGTGGTTGACGGCGGCGCGTGAGTGTCGGTTCTCAGAAGGACAGGACGGCGAGACGGTGAGCAGGAAATACGGCCGGGTGGGGTTGTCGTTTTGATGCTTAAGTATTCGATGTGCTCAGACGCCTGTCAAAATTAGGAATAAATTGTCTTGTATGACCCGTGGTAGCCGACTGAATGTCGCAAGTCAAGTCTCGCGAGCATCGACGAGCAGATGCGCAGGCCGATGGCTTTGTGCGATGACGGTTGCGGAAGGGTCGAGCGTGGGTGAAGTAACGCTCGAAGGTTCGGTCGCTTCTCGTTGGCGGGTGATGACAAGGAGCAGCAGCAATAGCAGTAGCAGCAGCAGCAGCAGCACAGCGGTGCAGTGGGCGGGCACCACTTGAACCAGGTGACTTTTGGCCAGGCCAGTCTTGTCCTGTCCTACCATATACCTGAGATAGGCGACCTTTGCAGGTGGGCGGAGGAAGTATTACCTCAGGGTAAGGTATGGAAGGTACGTTAAGGTAGGAGGTACCTAGGTAGGTCGTGTACCTCCACAAGAGAGGTCCCCACCAAAGGACTGGATCAGGAAGTGCGGTTAATTCTGAAGGTCGACACTAAAGTACCTCGAACCCTGAACCGCGCTGTGGGAAGTTCAGCACAGGCAGAGGCTGCAGAATGAACCGTTGATGGGGTTTCTTCGCGATCAGGGTCAGTGGCGGGTAGAGAGCGACTTGAGAACAACCGCGAAGATAGGACCTGCAGCGGTTAGAACTGAAGACTAGGGTTTCATTCGTTTGCTTCCAGCCATGCCGGGTTTTGGTGGAGCTTAGAATGGTACTGCGTAGACGCGAAAGGGCTGAGAGCAAGAGGGATCGGTAAAAGATGCAGACATGTGGGTGTATATATATATAGATCTTCCACATAAAATAGCATACCTGGTGTGATGTCTCCAAGGTAGTAGGTTCGGGTATGCAATCTGCGCTGACGACGACAGACGACAACGCGATGAGACTGGAATAGACGTAAAAGTCGACAAGCAGAGAAGGCAGATAGGCAGGGATTGTAAAGCGAGGTTGACGTTTTGCCTGTGATGGACTCCCCGGCGACGTCTAAGCTCCTTTCGTTGCTGGAAGCACGAGCCAACCTGTCCTATAATACGCCAAGTACGGATGGATGGGCGGGATGCAGCCGATGTCCGCATTCGCTGCGGTGCTTGTGATCCGGCCGAGTCGCAATAATCAAGCCAACGCACGAGGAGAACTGGCAGAGTCGAAGAGGGTTTCCCAGGACGGATCGTCTACGAGCCCAACCGATCGATGGGGGTGGCCTGCAAAGTCTCGGCCCGCGCTGTATCCAGAGCAAGACAATGCTAGGGCACTTGGAGAGGGGAAAGGGAAGGTCCCGTCGTGAGATGATGCCCCAGCCTGTTTACTCCAAGGTCGAGGTAAGGTAAGGTAGGTACCTCAAGCTACGGAGACAATTGTTGGTACCTGGCTTCGGGCAGGGCGAGACGAGGCAAGACTGGGTCGATAATCTTTGGGTCCTCCAACAGCCAAAAAGAGCAGAAGGTGCGAAGGAAAACAAAAGAGGAAGATGCGCCGTGAGCGACACGAGTCCAAATCTGATGCCCAAGCAAGGGCTAAAGGCCGACCGAGGCGGGAAACTGTGCGATGGAAGGCGCCAAAGCAAGGTAGTCACGGACGGACGGACGGACGGCGTTCGGCGTCTAATGACGTTTATGCGTTGTTAGGTGCTGTGATGGGACTGAGGCCTGCAGACTGGCGGGCGGCTCGCCGGCGGCGATGGAAGTCTGGCGGCAAATGTTGGAGGATTCGAGACCAGATGCGGGCGGGACTGTTGCGTTGCGTTGCGTCGCGGTGTTCCTCAATGGATGTGGCCAGGCTAAGGTAGCTAGACGAAATAAATCCCGAAGCAGACTGACATTTGGAGCAGGTGGCAAGGTATTTAGCACAAGGAGACCTTTCGAAGAGGAGGGAGGTGGGTCAGGCGTGTTGGGTCGGGCAAGAGGGAGGCAACTATTTACCTTAGCTTAGGTAGCTTCAATCAATTCAAGCAGGATAGAGAGATGCAATATGTCGAGTCAAAGTACGTAGGTTGGTTGCATGCACGTGAGCCATGTTCATGTCAAAAGATCGAGGCGCTGGCAGAACGAAGCTTTGGAAGCTGAGGCAGGTAGGCACCTGAGGTCACTGCCATGCCCGTCTTACCCCATTCTCCTGGGCATCCATCACCCTGTCTGTCCACCGAGATGGAGTTCGAGCCATTTCGAGTAAGGTAACGGAATTTGAAGCCGCAAGGCCGGAAGACTTCCCGTCAAGCACGTTGGAGATCGGTACCATCCTCCATCATTCATTTATTAATTAGGCCTCACTTACACCACCTTCAAAGTGCCGGGCTTACTTAGTAATCATCTTTCGAATCACCGCCCCTCCTCTCACAATCTTGGTCTTTGACTTTGGCGAGGCCAGCAAGTTGGGCTGCAAGCTTTCAGAGTTACACTGTTTCCCCGTACTAATCAGCATTCATGGATACCCAGTTCATGATTCAAGCTAGCTCTATGTTCTGTGTGTGCTAGTTGCAGCACGGGAAGACGCAAAGCGACGATCACAATTGCGAAAGAAATCGCCTCGGTGAAAAATGACGGCCATTAAAGCGGCAAGATTGCTTTGTGTACGAAGTCCTTACCTTGTTATATGATCTTGTGTACTTCACCACACTCACGCTGAGATGCTTCCTGTCCTCACCTCGTCCAAGGGTTCAGCATTCAATCAATTAGCAGTGCCATCATTTCGGACATTTTGGCGCCTCGACACAAGCACAGGTGGCTAACACGAGTTGCTTACACTTGGTAACATCTCTTCGCGGAATGCTGGTGGTGGCCCCCGGGCCGAGTCTATTGAAGCTATATGGCTGCCCTCTGTCCTCTAAAACATCAGATGGAACACAGACTTCCACCATGCTGGATTTCGGGAGCCCGGTCTGCCCATCAATCAGGCCCTGGACGTTCCTACTGCGTAACAGTCGCGACCAGTAATTGACGACAATATTCTCGCGACAGGTTGGGGTAATGAGCTACTGGTGACACCAACAGCAAGCGGAAGCAAGCTGGGAAATAGTACCCTACCATATCCGAAGGTGATTAGCAGCGCAGGCACGGATGAGGGAGGTAATTAAGATGCTTCGCCTGCTTACCTACTCCATGTTGGGGGTGAGTGTGCCTTTCAATCCGGGGCACAGACATACATGGGTTGGCGCACACGAGCCCCGCAGATCCGAGGCATCGTCATTGGCTGTCCGATTTTTCGGCTCCATGGGGTCCATGATAATTTTTTTGTTTTCACCGGGTGCTAAGAAATCGTGAGCCTCTCCCATCCGGCCCAGCATTTCGGCGCTGTTGGAGAAGTTCATGTTCAGCCCGGATCTGTCGCCTTTGTCTTGCACGGAGCGCCAATTCTCGTTTTCGGTCGCAATCATATGAAGTAGCCTCTGGTACATTTGTTCTCACCGTCTCATTGCGTTTCTTCGCCGACTAATTCATCCAGTCGCAGACGAGCGAGCGAGCGAACATGGCTCTCTCGGCAACCAACACCGAGTGGGATCACCAATACAATACCCTCCGGCGCGAAAACCTCTTCCGCAATCCTCCCAAAGACCACACGGCTTATCCGGCTCTGCAAGAGGCGGTTAGCCCCCACATCGACTCGTTCAATGCAGTCTTCAGAGCCGACGGCAAGAGTCTTCTTGACCGAGGTCTAGAGGACATTGGCGTTAAAACCTACCTTGACGGCGACGACAGGACTGGGCCCGAGGGCAAGAACCGCTTGACCATACGATACAAGGGCGTCTCACTCCAGAAGTCACAATTGCCACCATCCAACAAGTTCGCTCGGAACCGCGAGATCCTTCCGGCCGAATGCAGAGAACGTCACTGCACCTACCGAGGCAGACTCTCCGCGACTTTTGAATATAGGATCAACGATGGCGACCCCAAGGAATTTGTCCGAGAGCTTGGACAGGTGCCCATCATGATCAAGGTGAGCGTAATCCATGGCTCAGCTGCTGCCCATGGGTCGACTGCTGACACCTTCGCAGTCCAACCGATGCCACTTAGAAGGCAACTCCCCTGCCCAGCTCGTTGCGAGGAAGGAGGAGTCTGAGGAGCTGGGCGGCTACTTCATCGTTAACGGTAACGAGAAGATCATCCGAATGCTGCAAGTTAACCGAAGAAATTTCCCTATGGCTATCAACCGTCCGAGTTTCCAGAACCGTGGCCAAGGCTACACCCCGTACGGTATCATCCTTCGCTCAGTCAGACCCGACGAAACATCACAAACCAACGTTGTTCACTACTTGAGCGACGGCAACATGACCTTCCGTTTCTCCTGGAAGAAGAATGAGTTCCTCGTCCCCGTCATGATGATCCTTAAGGCCCTGGTAGAGACGAATGACCGAGAAATTTTCGAGGGCCTCATCGGACTGTCCTCGTCGAAGTCAGCCAAGAACACTTTCCTCACGGATCGCGTTGAGCTTCTCCTTCGGACGTACAAGTCGTATGGCCTCTACAGCAAGACCGAGACGAGAGCCTACCTGGGCGAGAAGTTCCGTGTTGTAATGGGCGTTCCCGATACCATGTCCAACTACGATGTCGGCACCGAGTTCTTACGCAAGATCGTGCTTGTCCATCTGGGCAACGTGAACGTGACCGAGAAGGAGGACAACGATAAATTCAGGACGTTGCTTTTCATGATCAGGAAGCTCTACGCACTCGTGGCTGGCGACTGCGCCGTCGACAATCCAGATGCCATTCAAAACCAGGAGGTCTTGCTTGGCGGTTTTCTTTATGGCATGATCATCAAGGAGCGTCTTGAGGAGTTTTTGACAACCGCTGTGCGTTTATCACTGAGGGAGTGGACCAGAAAGCACCCGGCGACGCCCTTCACCTCGCAAGATTTCGCCAAGGATTTCCCCGCCAACATCTTCAGACACGCCAACGAGAACCTCGGAAACGGGTTGGAATACTTCCTTTCGACAGGTAACCTGACGAGTCCATCAGGCCTCGACTTGCAACAGACGGCTGGTTTCACAGTTGTCGCGGAAAAGCTCAACTTCCTTCGTTTCATCAGCCATTTCCGAATGATTCACAGAGGTGCGTTCTTCGCCGAGCTGAAGACAACCACGGTCAGAAAGCTGCTGCCCGAGTCTTGGGGTTTCATGTGCCCTGTACACACCCCTGATGGTGCGCCTTGTGGTTTGCTGAATCATTTGGCCCACAAGTGTAAGATCATGACCGAGGCTGTCGATGTATCCAAGATTCCTGCTCTTGTGGCAGAACTTGGCGCCGTCGAAACGTCCTCTGCTGCAACGGACGAGAGTGTTGTGATCATGTTGGACGGTAGAATCATCGGCTTTTGCACGCCTCGCGAGTCCCTGAGAATCGCCGATACCCTTCGTTACTGGAAGGTCGAGGGTAATCACGGCGTGCCTCTGCAGCTCGAGATCGGATACGTTCCCCCTTCCAATGGCGGCTCTTACCCCGGAATTTACCTGGCATCCGCCCCTGCTCGTATGGTGAGACCTGTCAAATACCTGCCGTTGGACAAGGAAGATTTCGTTGGGCCCCACGAGCAGCCTTACATGTCGATTGCGGTTGTCGAAAATGAGATCGTGTCTGGAGAATCAACCCACGTGGAATTCACGCCTACGAACATGCTCTCCATTCTGGCCAACATGACCCCCTTCTCCGACTTCAATCAGTCCCCGAGAAACATGTACCAATGTCAGATGGGTAAGCAAACTATGGGAACACCAGGAGCTGCTCTGAGGTACAGAACCGACAACAAGATGTACCGATTGCAGAGCGGCCAAACCCCCGTCGTACGATCGCCGTTGCATAATACCTACGGTTTCGACAACTTCCCCAACGGCACGAACGCTGTTGTTGCTGTCATTTCGTACACCGGCTACGACATGGACGACGCCATGATTCTGAACAAGTCGGCTCATGAAAGAGGATTCGGACACGGTACAATCTACAAGACGAAGAAAGTCACCCTCAAGGAAGAATCGAGGACACGGGCCGTGAAGAACGTTTCCAAACTCTTCGGTTTCGCCCCCGGCGGCTTCATCAAGGGACACTACAAAGCTCAGCTCGACGAGGACGGTCTTCCATTCATCGGCCGCATGGTCCAAGACGGAGATGTCCTCTGCGCGTGGCACACGGTATCAGCAGACTACAGCGGAAAGCTGATCAATCTCGACGGACAGACTCACTACGAGAAGTACAAGGAGTCTGAAATAGCCTTCATCGAGGAAGTCCGTGTGATTGGAAGTGAGACAGGTAACGAGCCTGCTCAGACAATCTCCATCAAGCTCAGAATTCCCCGCTCTCCCATTATTGGTGACAAATTCTCTTCTCGCCACGGACAGAAGGGTGTTGCCTCACAGAAATGGCCAGCCATTGATATGCCCTTCTCTGAATCGGGTATTCAGCCTGACGTTATCATTAATCCTCACGCTTTCCCTTCTCGTATGACAATCGGCATGTTCGTCGAGTCACTCGCAGGCAAGGCGGGAGCCCTTCACGGTCTTGCGCAAGATTCGACACCGTTCAAGTTCGATGAGCAGAACACGGCAGCGGATTACTTCGGTCATCAGCTGATGAAGGCTGGTTACAACTACCATGGCAATGAGCCAATGTACTCAGGCATCACTGGAGAGGAATTGGCGGCGGACATTTACGTCGGCGTTGTCTACTACCAGCGTCTTCGTCACATGGTCAACGACAAGTATCAGGTACGAACAACTGGCCCGGTTGTGCCGACGACTGGTCAACCCATCAAGGGAAGGAAGCGTGGCGGCGGTATTCGTGTGGGAGAAATGGAGCGTGACGCGCTGCTCGCTCACGGTACTGCCTTCTTGCTGCAGGACAGACTGCTCAACTGTTCAGATTACACCAAGACCTGGATCTGCCGCAGCTGCGGTTCTTTCCTCTCTGTTCAACCCACAGTCTCGCCGTTTGTGGGCAAGAAGAAGCAAGTTACAACAGTTCGGTGTAGAAACTGTGCCACCCAGCTCGACCCAAGCGACGCAGTTAGCACCACTGAGGTCGAAGGAGAAATTTGGGAGGACGGCCAGGGCAACCAATGGATTGGAGGCGAGAACACTACGATGGTTGTCGTGCCTGGTGCGCTCAAGTTTCTGGACGTTGAGTTGGCGGCCATGGGAATCAAGCTGAAGTACCGTGTCGACTCTCGCGACGCGCCTCGCAAGGGCCCTTTGAAGCCCATGTCATCGTTACCTTAGACCTTTCACTGTAGACGGCGTTTGGTAGGCAAAAAGAGGCGGCTACCCATGTAATTTGATCTTGATTTGCGTACCAAGGCTCAATTGCGTTTCTCTCATGGCACGACAAGAAGCACCTTCAAATTATCCGTACGGACTGGCTTGAGGTTCAGCATACGTGTCCATGCATTCAGACGCTCGGCAGCGCTCTTGTTATCAAAAGCCGAAGACCGAAGGTTTGACAAACACATGGACATCAGCCAATCCAGGAGCAGTAGAAACTCCCAAGGCACCGTCTAGGACCTTTTGCCGTTTGTTTGATGCACGCAGCCGACTTCAGCAGATGTGGGAAATGATAGTCGTAGCACAAAATCGCTGCGAACCGTGCGCAAGAGGCAATGGGGATCGGTGAACCCTGGATGTGAGTTCCGCAGACCTCCTGAGTAGGATCTGACGGTGTGCACGTACGCTGTACTCTGTCTTCATTGTGACGAAGGGCAGATACGGGCGATATCTAGATCAGCATAGAAGAATAACAGGGAAGATCATAGCGGAGGAGGGCAGAGAAGTACGTCGACGGGCGACAGAGATGAACGACTGGGAATAACGACGGCAACGACGATCGCCAGATAATAATTTTCCAACGTTCGGGAGACCGACTCCGACCAAAAAAACAAACAGAATATTCACGGTATGCTGCAGCAATCTAATTGATAATTGCTGCTTTATCGTATGAGTTGTAGGTTGATAGGGCCAGTCTGTAGGCAAGCGGCAGGTGCCTCAGGGGTGCAAATGTTTGGAAGCAGGAACATAGACTAATACGACCATTACCGAACCGGCACCTTACCTCTCTCTCTCTCTCTCTCTCTTGTGGCGAGTATCGTCTTCTGAAGTACAAGATCTGGAACAGGGACCTTCCTAAGACCACATTCCCTGATTTTCACATATTGGCCGACCCTTCCTGCGTGTCGACAAATCATATCAACTGCCACCAACGCTGTCGTCGCGACTGCTACTCATTGCCGCTGCCATATTTTTCTCTATCCGCCCTCTCTATTCCCCAACCGTCCTCTATTGTACTTTACCCTCCGTCGTCTCTCCGTCCCATTCCGTCCCACCCATTGTCCCTCTCAACGGCCTGCTGCAGCTCCCGTCGGCTCCCTCCTCATTCTCAATTGAAATATCAGTTCTACCTCGATTCTGAACTTCTCCCACCTTCATTCCGCCTACCTGCAACCAAGATCGCGTGGCAATGGCACGTCGTATTGCCTATTTGCTCTTCATTTTCGCGGCTGCCGCTGCAGCGACTCCGTACGCGTCAACATACGACTATGGCTTTGACGCAGCAAAACGGGTCAAACGCCAGACGCAGGAACCCATCATCGTTAGCAAGCTTCCCTCAGTCAACGGAACCGTACCAGCTCGACAAGAGATCAGACAGATGAAGCAGAATCCGTTCAAGTGGAATCTGTTTGTGCTCTCTCTGAGCATGTTACAGTACACCGATCAGAATGATGAGCTTTCGTGGTACCAGATCGCAGGTGAGTATCATGATCAAGTCTGCTTTTGATTAGTATTCTAATATTCAGTAGGTATTCACGGTGTCCCCTTCATCCCCTGGAATGGTGTTCCTGGCGCACCTGGAGTAGATGACCGAGGCTACTGCACCCACATGTCCATCTTGTTCCCGCCATGGCATCGTGTGTATCTAGCTCTCTATGAGGTCAGTCGTTGTTCTCTCCCAAAGCCGTTGCTCGTCACACGCTGACCCTTAGACAGCAAGTTCTCTTCCGTCTGGTCCAGACGATCGCCGATTGGTTCGCTGATCCAAGTGAACGCGCGATGTACCATGCCGCTGCGGCTGACTGGCGGATACCCTATTGGGACTGGGCGATGCAGCCGCCAGCTGGGGAAAGTGTGTTTCTACCCGAATTCGAAACGCCTGGGATCCAGATATACGGTCCCAACGGATGGCAGTACATTGCAAACCCTCTCCACAGCTACCAATTCAAACCGCTAGATCCTAAGGTTTTCTCTGAAGGCGATGTAAGTGTCCAAAATCCAAGGGGAAGAACTAGATGCTGACAAGCTCAGTTCCCACGCTGGACAGAGACGAAACGAGCACCATACGAAACCGCAGACAACCACAGCGTAGCGCACTCCATCGAACACGCTAGACCGGCCCTGCAGCAGAGACTTTACACTCTTTTATCGAACTACAAGGAATATGGGCCCTTCAGTAATAAGTATTGGGGTACGGCAACCAACCAATCCCAATTCGACTCGGTTGAGGCACTGCACGACGCAATGCATGTGTTGGTGGGCGCCCGCGGTCACATGTTCTACATCCAATATTCTGCTTTTGAACCAATGTTCTTCCTTCACCACACGATGGTAGATAGGATAATCACGCTTTGGCAAGCTTTGAACCCCACGTCGTGGATTGTGCCGCAGGTTGCGATGGAACATTCCTACACTATGCCGCCGGGTACGATTCAGGACGTACTTACGGACTTAAAGCCCTTCTACGTCAATGCCAGCGGCGGGTACTGGAATTCTGCCATGGCAAGAGATACGTTGCCGTTCGGGTACACATACGCTGAAACAAGTCCAACCCCGGGAGGCTCCAAGTCTGAAGATCGGTCACGCCTTATAGCTGCGATTAACAGGCTGTACGGATCATCCAGCCCCTCGACTCTCGTCCAGAAACGCCGAAGAGCCTTGTCGAGACGCGATCGCACGACTTTCGCGCAGATTCGGAAAGGCACTGCGTCGACTGAGGTGTTGACGGACTTCTCCCGGGAGCCGCAGGTTGCGGCGAAACTACTTACTGACGACCAGTGTTATACTGAATGGATCGCCAATGTACATGTGCAGAATGGGGCGCTGAACGGTTCCTTTTCCATCCATTTCTTCATTGGCCAAGTTTCTCAGGACCCGGCTTCTTGGTTAGCAGCGCCGAACCTTGTTGGATCGGTGGACGTATTCGCAATGAAAAACATGGGTTCTGGGAACCACATGTCAGGAACAGTTCCTCTAACGTCAGCCTTAATGCATATGGTTTCTGCCGGGGGGGTCACAGACCTCGATCCAGGCTCAATCGAGCCATACTTGAAGACTTTCCTCCAGGTTCGCGTGGTCGGAGAGAATGGATCCGAGGTGCAGGCTAGTTCTATCAACAGCCTCTGTGTCCAGATTGCAAGCTCTGAAGTCCGGGCAGCCAGGAATGAAAGAGAGCTTCCCGTTTGGGGTCCTGTGATTGAGAGGTTCAAGTTGGAGCTTGCTTGATGACAATACTGTGAGGGTGTCATCGTTGTGATGTTCACACGGAGTCGTCTGCTACTGAGCTCTCCAAGTACATATCCACTTTCGAGATAGTCGGTTTTAATGTCTAATTTGTCCTCCTCCGGGTAATTTGATCATGTCATGGGCTGGTTTGGACTCGAATTAGAAGTAAGGTCACGTGTGTCTACTGAATGCTGAGAGCCTTAAGGCACCTCTACCTTATGCACGGCGCATCAGCCATGCCCCACTTCCCAGATACGGGATAGGAACTTTTCCGCCTTCCTCGGTGGCCTTGGATTGTCAACCAGGTCCACCTTGGAGTCGCGACTACCTCGAACCAACCACTTGACCACATTCCACGCGCGACGCACGAATTTGTAAACATGAAGCTCGTCAGGTAAGCATTTTTTGCCACTCCCCAGTTGACTCGGTCTGTGTGCTGAGCTTCCGTCTCGAAGAAGACCCCATAAACGAGCATCGAAAGAGCTAACATGACTGCCTACCACCAGGTTTTTGATGAAGTGCGCCAACGAGACGGTGACGATCGAGCTTAAAAATGGTCAGCCGCAATCTAGCAACTCTCTCCTATCACGAGAAACATTCGCTGACACTTTCGCAACAAAAAAGGCACCATTGTCCACGGAACCATCACCTCCGTCTCGCCGCAGATGAATACGGCGCTGCGCACAGTCAAGATGACCCCCAAGGGCCAGGATGCCGTGTCCCTCGATACCATGAACATCCGCGGTTCCACCATTCGATACTTCATCCTGCCCGACTCGCTGCCGCTAGACACCCTCCTCATCGACGACGCGCCGAAACCCAAGAACAAGGCTCGCAAGGAGGCCGAGCGTGGCGGCGGTGGCGGCGGACGCGGAGGCAGAGGCGGCCCCAGAGGTCGTGGTCGTGGCAGGGGACGCGGCCGCGGTCGCGGTTAGACGGTTAATACACAAGGGGATAGACGGAGCTTCTTAGTTTCTGCAGACATACATACGCGCGCACGTTACACCACGAGCGTCGCAGTGATATCTGCCGGGGAAAACGTGTCGTGCTATTGACGGGGCAGACGAGTTCAGATGCTTGGACTGGGCTTGGAATGGCCGTGGGGGATATGTTGCGCAGTCCCTCCAACATGGGACAAGCCGCGAGTACTTTTACAATCTGGCCCGAGCACCAAAAAGAAAACAAGTACCTTGCGTATCAAGATGCAGCGGATGCTCTTCAGGCGTTTGGGAGACCGGCGAATCAAAGACTTCAATTCCAAGACGAACATTCGATGTCAACGACGATAATTCCATCTCTATGGCAAACCTATCGGCTTTGCTATTGTACATGTCAGTAAGATGGTTTAGCAGAGTGGAAAAGAACCTTGCATTTCTTCATCATGACGCCTGCTGCTCGTCTCTCCATGCTCTGATAATCTGTAGCTTTTCCCACCCAGCTTGTTTCCCGCTCTCGCCCACCGTGACTGCCCTCCAACCATTTCCGAATCCCTCGATTCTGCTCTTGACCTCCTGCGGCTTATTCTGTGCACACAGCAGAATATAGGCACAACCTCTGGCCGAAAGAACAGTAGGTAGCATCTCAATCAAGCGGTCCGTCGTTTCCATCCCGTCCTTCCCACCCGCATACGACAAGGATAGAAAATACGAGTCCTCATCGAATGTTGTCTTCCTCTCGCCAATCAATAACGTGTCTGACATTTGGTCAGGCAGCTCTGAGGAAGGCACATAGGGCGGGTTGAAGACGAGGACATCCACGACGCCACCTCGCAGCGGAGACGTCAGATCACTCATGGTAGCACCGAGCCATGTGTGACAGCTCGTTTTCTCGTTATCCTTGCGCGCACGCTCAACGGTACCATTTGTCGCGCGACATGCAAAGCTGTTCAGGTCCAAGCCAGCCGTTAGGATGTTGCGGGTACCGAAAAGTTTTTGAGCCTGGGCGGCGATGAAACCAATGACTACGCCTGAGCCTGTGCCAACTTCGACGATGAGGGGTACGGAGGCGCCCTCTACACCGAAGCGTGATGTGAGAAAGGCGGTTTCCGAATCGCCAGACAGAGTATCCAGGAGAAGATACGAATCCTCGGCAGGCTCGTAGACCCGCTCGAAGGGGACGTGGGAAGTGTCTGGCGTAGGGAGCATTGTAGCACGCCTGCGAATCACGTTAGTTCACCGGCAATGTCTCGCGGATTTGGGTGACTTCAGTCAAAGGCAATGCAGACCTGAAATCAAGCCCAGTTTGATGCTTGCATGATTTTCGCCGCTGTTAATAAGTGGTGTTCGCTTCTGGAATGTGTGGTCAGAAAGTTCAGCTGGGTGGAAAACCGAGCTTGGAGTCAAACCCAATCTCAAAAGTCCAGGGAAATGTGGGGTTTTGACAGAGCAAGCACAATCGCCTGCAAATTTATTATTCTACAACACGCTTTTGATACCGATCTGTTGTCGTTATAGTTCCTACTTTTCAATTACATATGACTACATGAAATTCAATAGCCATCTGAACTTGAAGACTAGCGCTGCTTCCAATCGATGATGCCTTCGGGCAAGAAGCTAACGTAGTCCAGAGGAGCCACTTCAGGCCCGTCAGGTGATCCAACGATCTTCAGAACATCTCCCTTCTTAATCTCGACGCCAGAAAAGTTCACACGAATATCCGAGTGCCCGTCCAAAAATTCGGAAGGCCACTAACCCACTGGGGCCTTTCCTCGCCGTTGCCTCTCCATTGGCCGACCAACTTATCATTGATGTGGGCGACATATGAACACTTACCTCTATTGACATCAAAGTATTTCACAGCAAGGCTGTAGTTTCCCGACTCAGAGTCGATGGTGGTAGTGGCCGTTCCGACGGTTGTGTTGGAGTCTGTGACGATGACTTTGTAGCCAGACGCAGTCCCGAAAGGATCGACGTCGACGATTCTATATCCGTCCAAAGTCAAGCTCTCAGCCTCTATGCGTTACTGGTAATTACCCAAACGACCGGCTTCATCAGCGATACTGGACTTGTTCCAGTAAAAGTTGTTGATAGCGTCTCGCCAGACAATGGAGTGTCCAGCTTGATATTTGAGCTTAAAGAGGATGTGCTCGTAACGCTCCTCGTCGATATGGTCCTTGAGAGATCCCCACAACGTTAGGAGAGTTTGAACGGTGGCGGCGCCCTCGTAGTGCGCGACGTAAAAGTGCTGGATGACAGTCTTCCCGCTCTTGAGTGTATGAGTGTACGGAACATGATGGAACCAGAGAAAAAGGTCGTCCGGTGTTGTCTCGATGTTCTCGTACATCTCTGCCACCTCCGCAGGGTACTGCCCAGCGTTTTCAGTGCCGTTTTTGACGGTTCTATCCATGCCGATGCTGAAGCCGTCCGCTCTCGTCCACTGTCCCCAACCGTTTCCATCTTGGCTTCTCGCCGACGGGCCATAGTGGGCGTACAAGATATCCGTGAGTGTCTGAGTGTCCAAATTACCGCTGTAGTTTCATAGACAGGCCAGCTGTCCATAGACATCTTGGTGATGGTGTCGACAACGTTGGTGTTGAGTCCGAAAGTCAGGCGGGTCCATTCCTAAAGGATGGCGACAATGTCAACAATGGGGTCCCAGTCCAGTCTACCGTAAGCGTAGAGGTTGGACATGGCCAAGTGGCTGCCGAGCCAGGTTGAGTTGGCACCGACGTTAACAACACCAGCGTATCCAGTCAGAGTCTGTTTGAAGCGTTTGCCAGAGAGAATGCCATGCACAACCGACGGCTGACCGTCAATGCGCAGATCAAAATGTAGAATGGTCTTCCAAGGAGGAGGGAGGTAGACAGGGTGATCCCGCTGACCCAGATACCCCTGAGAAATTTGCAGCTCTATGGCCATATTTGTGTGCTGGAGATTGGCAAAGAGCGGCGACACAGGCTCGCGAACTTGGAAATCGATAGGGCTGTACTTGATCTGGACCACGACGTTGTCGTCGAACTTGCCATCCAGCTCGTTGAAGAATTACACAGCAGCATTCGCTCGGCCGGCATGCCAGTCGTTACAGTCCATACGGTCGTACACGCAGGCACGGAACATAACAGTGCCCTTTTGGAAGCCATGGTTCTTGAGCTCCCTGGTGAAAAGGTTGGCACCATCCGCAAGTGTCCGGTTGTAGGTGATGGGGCCGGGCTGACCCTCGGAGTTGGCCTTGACGAGGTATCCGCACAAATATGGCATGCGCGAGTACAGAGACTCGGTGATGTTGCCCCACCAGGCGATGACCGTCTCATTGAGGGGATCGAAGGTTGAGAGGTTGTCCAAAGTCTGCGGCGAGGCGAAGTTCATCGAGATACCACCTGGACACCCCATGGTCTGAAAGCATCGGCGATTCTCTTCAATTCGTTCATGTTCTCAGAGGAGAGAAGGATAGGATTGGCGTTGACGTTGTTGAAAATGATGCCGTTGATTCTTGCGGAGGCAAGGAAAGGGCCGTATTGAGAGACGCGTGTCATATCGGAGACAACTTTGAGGTCCTGGAAGAAGATGGAGACTCCTCCGTACTGAGCAAATCAGCGATATTCCGGGTTATGGAGAATCTGCACAAGCTAGAAGACTTACACCGCGTTCTATACTGCCGTGAGTTCCAGTGCCATCCACATTGTCCCATTGGTTTGCCCAGCGAATCTTAGCAGACGAATTGGTAGCATACGCCACCTCGCTGAAATTGCCTTGAGCCAGCAAGCTCATGTACTCGCAGGCACCATATAGAGCACCTATCTCATTTTGGTCAAGAATCCTGACCGAATCGCCTTCGATGCTAAGCCAGAAACCGTCCGCGATGAGATAGGCATCAACATCATCGGCACCGCAGGCCGAGGCGTAGTCGTCGAACGTGGCGACGATGGAGGAGCCATTGCAAGCTTCGTCGCCAACAGCAATACCCTTGCCGAGGATAACTCGGTAGCCCTTCTGCAAATCGGACACTGCTGAGGATATGGGACCGTTTTCTGTGGCATTGAGCCCGACTACAGCGGAGGGCAGCGCGGTTGCGCCCGCGGAAGCGTATTCGGGCAGTCTGGCGTAACGCAGCCAGCCGTCGAGGCCGTCCTCGGCGACAACTAGGCCGGTGAGATGCGCGAGGAAAGACTCTTCCGTATATCGGCTTCTGCTTGAAGGAAGCAGTTGGAGAAGCACTTGCTCTGAAAGCCCTACATCGTAGCAACCGGAGTGGCATTCTTTGTAACAATAGCTTCAACCGTGTCATGGGTAGCTATCCGGATTTGCGAACTCGCAGAAAACGCCTCCCACAATCCAGCATTGCGATGCCAAGGACCGGGGCAAGTAGCGGTAATGGTACTATCGCATTCAGGCTTAAAGGCGCCGACGTATTCATCCATGACTGGGAGCGGAGACCATCGAGGCAGGTACAGACTCCAGTCGACACAACTGCGATGGATCCATGGGCAGTGTGACCCTTCATTCAAAGTCTAAACGGTGACGTGCGAAGAGAATGCGCTTGCGGCAGGGATGAGAGGGAGAAGAGGCTTGGGAAAGAAAGTCGGCTCAGATTTGGGGGTGATATGACCAGAGCATGTTCCTGGCCGAGGCAATTGTACCCGAGTTCTTTGGTAAGGCGTTGGTGAGAATCGTCCCGTCCACTGGCATGACCTGAACTTGAAGCTGCTCAGGGGTACGTTCATATGAAAGATATCGAAGAGAGTTGATGCTGGGTTCCACGGGAGATCCTTCGGGGGACTCGAAAGTAAACAATTGCAACCAGAGTTGAATGAGGGCCCGAACGAGAAGAAAAAGTTATTATTCCCCGCACGAAGCACAGAGGCGGCGTGGGATAAATCGGGGAAAAGATTGGAGATGGAAGAATATCACCGATAGTGCTTCGAGTATTGCGGACATAACTACGCGACACCATCTAAGTTGAGCAGCGGCCTGCTGTCCAGACCCCAGGATAGTGAATGGCGACTTCACCCTGCAATTTATTTAACACATATGGGGGCATGCCACTCGGTCGGGGCTCTTCGGTGCTCTCGGTCAAGCTATCCCGACGAACTGAGACCCCAGAAAGCCACGGCACCACCATTCTTTCCCCAATGCCAACCCGGCTGATATGCACTTTCCAACCTCGTAATAAGCCGGCACAAGTTGTCGCCGGGTCTTGGCCCTGCTCAATTACCCGTTAGCTTTTCGAGCTTTAACCGCTTGATGCAGTCTCTATTCTTACCCGGATACTTGCGTGGTATGTGAAGCCTCTGCAATCCTTTCACATGACGGTACAGCAGGTGCACTCAATGCCTGCATCCTGCTTGTTGGGACCTGTGCCGAACTTGATGCCGTTGGTGATCTTTCTGATCATTCGTGCCTGGTTCCTGTCGTACATGCCATACAGGTCATGCTTAGGGCAAGGTCGCAGCTCCGCGAGCTGCATTCTGAGAGGATGCTTGGCGATTCCGCTTCCAAATTGGCCGCAAGTTGTGTAACCCATGCCAGGCCCGCAAGGAAGGGCGATCTCGCCCCAGATGCACTTGCACTCCACGTGCTTGTAGATGAAGACTTCACACATCTTTTATGTTGTCAAGTTGACTGTTGTCAACTGTTTATATTTGTTGGTTGGTTGGTTCTTGGTTGTGGTGCTATTTAAGAAGGATTTTTGAAGTCGTCAGGCTGGATGGGGAAGGGAGGCACACCTGCCACCGCGAGCAAAAGGCAGGAGCGGACCTTTTGCTACTCATTATGATGGGATTTCTCATAATCAGATGAAGTTCGTGCTGCCTCAGTATCTCTGATTTACCTCACCAAAGCGAGATTCGGTCGAGCCCATTGTGAAAACTTGCTGATCCCATTTTCGCATGCCAACTTGCACACCAACCACGAAACCAAATCAACGCCTGGAGTATGATCGACTGCATCTCACACGACTGACTACTTCGGTGATTGGGTTAATGATGCGTCCGTTCCTCGGAGGGTGCTGCTTTCTCCAGTGCCAAAGTTCTTCTCAGAGTAATCGTCAGAGCCCACCATCTGCGCCAACAAGCTTTCAATCCTTGCTGTTGATTGTTCCAACGCCTCCAACCTGCTATTCATATCGTGCATGTCCTCACTACCAGTAAAAGACCCTCTCAACTTTGATGAGACGCCGGGGAACATCGAGTCTCTCCTAAGAGGCGATTTCTTCCGCATCGTGTCGTTCGTGATTGTCCTTGTGAATTGACGTCGGATCATGTGATGCGTGAAGTCGTCATCTACAGCGATCTCCTCCTCCACAGAATCAGGGGCCGGTAAGTCAAACACGGCTCTTATGTCGCGATGTGCTGTTATCCGCCATTTCTCCCAAAACCACTGCTTCACCCTAGGGTATAAGGTCCATGCCCCGTCTTTCGGCTTCTCAGGTTGCGGCGGCGGCCAGAGAATCCTGCGTTCCGCCACGGCAATGATGAGCAGCAATGGGAGGTTGACCAGCCTAACGCTCGCTACATGTATCTTATGGAACCATCGCGGGCCAAGGACAAACTTCAGGGGCAGCAGAAGGAAAACGGCCAAGATATTGAAGGGAGGCTGGTAGGCAAATATGGCGTCGCCTTTCACCCCTTCGAGGGTCAACACGGCTCTTCGAAACTGGATTTCCGCGGTGGCGTTCTTCACGATTGTGCTGAAGGTGTTGGAGAGCATCGATACCAGGATCGTGAGAAACAAGGTATTGCCCAGGAAAGCGAATGCCACCATTAGAATTGGACCCAGTAGAGGGTGAAAGTCGGCCTGTCTGGTTAGCAACATTTCACGCGATGAATATTGAACAACTCACCGAACGCGAGATGCCCGTTCCATCAAGTCCAAACCAGATCCATAGCATCCACTTGCCGATTAACCTGAAAGAGCTGTTAGAGAGCCTATGGACGATTCCCTGTCATGATCACTCACACAGGAGCATGTTCGCCCTGTCCTGGCGGGCCCTCGCCAAGCCAAAGAAGGGACAGAAGAAATCCGCCAAAGCACCAAGCCGACAGGAAGGTAAGTAGCACGAAATCGGACATCATAGAGCGCAGAGATAGAAAGACGAGGTTATCTGACAGCAAGTTGAAAGCGAGTCTTGGTACCAGAACCGGAGCGCCCATGGCCAAGACATCGAGAGCCTGCTGTTTAGGGACGAGTTCACCAGTACGGCCGCCATGAATTCGGAGGACGGCATATATGGCGTAAAGACCGACGAATCCCACGTCGAGAAAAGACCATAAGTTTTGGGTGTAGACGTGCCTGCCAGATTGTCAGAATCGCGAAACAGTTTTCTCTGTGCGGTCTACTGACCAGCCGTGTTCGAGAATCGTTGCGAATTGGTCAAGAGACCATCCGAATGCAAACACAGCAAAGCAACCTTCTACAAGAGTAAAATTCTCCGGGTTTCGCTCGGCCATAACAAAGAGGTATAGGGCAAGGAGGACCATAAACTGGAAGACCTCTAGAATGTTCCTTGTACGAGGCACGAGTAGCCGATACTGGTCAAGTAACGGGCCTTCCCGCGGATTGTACAACGAGATAGGCTTAAGCTTGTAATGGTCGGGGATGATATCCATGAAGCTCGAAGGAGTGTAGACAATACGACCCTCATAGATTGCTTCGACGCTGGAAAAGCTGGTCAGGATTTCCATCATTTCAAAGGCGGGGAGGGGGGTCACCTACACTTTCTGGCACGGGGTCGCGCTGAGGAAGTGTTTGCTCTCCGTCAGGATGGCAATCTCAAGCGACGGCAACATGCGATTGTAAGAGCGGTAAGTCTCAGTCGAAGCGGCCTCACGAATGCCAGCGGGAGCCATCTGGAAAGGCTCAAAGCCAGCAACTAAGATGTGCGACAGCAACACTAAACCATCTGGTCCTTCATTGTCCTCACTGAAACGCCTCAAGATACGCGTTGCGACCAGCTCACAAAGCGTCGCACGGCTGTAATTGACATTTTGGCGGCTGTTGAGATGAGACTGCTCATGGAGAAATTGAGCGCGGTTGACAAGCAAACAGTAGACTGGGGCGACGTCGATTAGCTTGATAGTTCTGAACAGAGACAATTTCTTCCCCTCTGGAGATCACTGCCAGTGAATACCGCGCTGTGCCCCACATAGCCCAATGCCCAGGTGAAATTGAAACTCACCGATGGATATGTCATCGAGCTCATAAAGTTTGTCAACTAGAGGTCGGACAACAGCAATATTGATTCTAACATCACGAAGCTGCTCCAAACTGAGATAATCTTCGACAATAGAGGAGATGTCTCGCCTGATGCGATGGATATTGGTGTACACTGGAAGGTGACTGTGAGGGTTCGTCATACAGCCATACAGCGGCACTTGAGTTTGAGAGGCATGGTCTGGACGATTTCGATGGAGGAGCGGTCGTTCTTCCGGAAGCTGAAGGCGCATCCGACGATTGCGGTCGAACATAGTAGAGGGTCGTTGCTATGCCGTGTGTGAAGCGGTGCGAATGCTAAATCGAAGCGGGATAGACGTAACTAGTGTAGCTACCGGAATCGCCTGGCTGCTGACAGCTAGCGCCGTAAAGTCGCCTCGCCCGAAGAAACTCAAAGCGGAGGATGCTTGACAGGTCTAGCGGACGATGCTGGAGAGAAGACAAGGCGTCAGACAAGGCCGGACCAGGTCCGAGTTCCCAGGGTTGAGTGGCAAGCGGATGGAAAACCAACGCGGCCTCGGTCTCAATCCGACAGCTTGCGATAAGGTATGGAAGAGGAGAAGTCGTCAATCTGTGCCAAGATATGCACAGCACGGGTAAGATTCTCTTCAAATCGCGGCTTTGTGCAGCCAGTGGACGATATAGTCGCTGTTGTTGCTGATCGGCGGAGGAGGACGTGGATATAAACAGAGAGAGAGGGTGGGCGTGGGTACGTTCCGGCAGGGCAGGGGTGCATTGCGTCTCCACAACCCAGCAGGGCCCAACGTCTCTGCTCGAGTTCGAATGCAAGCTCTGGAGCTTTTGTGCCCGTTTACTATGTAATGGTCCGGGGTAGTGTAGGGGGCTACCTGTCAGATGCCTGAGTACAAACAAGAAAGGACGGGAGGTGAAATAGAGCCTGACGAGTAAGGATGTCGCTCCGGTCGACTTTTAGTCTTGTCGTCCATTGCATTTACCTTTCCAGGTAAGCTGGTCGATCTACTCAGAGGATATGAAGAAAAGGAATGAAAAAAGAAAGTATGACCCTGGTATGGTTCGGGGATCTTGCGTAGTAAACTGTTTTTAAGCTCCAGACCTGCTGCATTTGGGATACTTTTGACGACACTATCTCTCTTCGTCTCCTTTGATCTGTAGTTTCACGGATGACGACGAACGCTCAATACTACGCCATGCAAACCCATGTAGAGTCTAGACTGTCTCGTCTTGCCAGACGGCACTCTTTACCATAGGCTGATTGTGCAGCAACGGCCGGCCCAGTCCTATTTTTTGCGATCCAGCAGTACGGTTTTCATGCTCTTGCCAAGTACCTCACCATACTCATTTCCTCGACGAGGACCACTCGTGTCTGTCGGCCCGCCCGTCCAAGGTACCTCCGGCCCTGAGCCCTTGGGCCTTGCAGAGGTATTACTGCACAACTAGGTAGCAATGGACGACGCCTGTGCGTGCAGTCGTCCAACCAGTTGCCAAGTTTTCATTTGAGGCTGCGACGTCCAAGCAAAGGCATGGCACACCTTGCACCTCTTGGACCACAAGCTGAGTTGGCGTCTGCCCTGTGCTCCATCCCACCTCTGCTGATGCTCCACAAATAGAACGTGCCAGCTCACACTGCTCAATAGATGATCGAGATTACAATAGTGTATTACCTAAGGTAAGGTAAGGTGCTTTCCCACCTCTGAGTGAGGCAACGCAACACATCTTGCGGTGTGCAGCTGGTGGGGCCCTACAATCATCACATGTTGCCTCTTTCCATGGACATTCCCAGAGAGGCTGCACTCAATGTAGCTAACCAATCACATGGCAGATTCGTGCACCATAATATTTGCGTTGATCAACCCACTCCTTTCATCACAGATCATTGGATCCCGGTCCTTCAGAACTTTTATGGGAGTATTGGTAACTTATTTCATTCACGATAGGTAAGGTAAGCTACGAGGTTCATCATCGCCGCTCCCATCCATCATCCATTGCGTCTTTTCTCTACGCCAGGCGTGTCTCATCAAAATTTCCACCCCAGTTGCCCCAAGCAGCAAAGTCGAATGAAGGAAGCGTTCCGGGGATTTGTACTTGACGTCATCATTAGTTCTCTCAGTTTACAAATCAACTGCCTTGCGGAAGTTGGAGCCAGCGTAGACCGCATTGCTGCCGAGCTCCTCCTCGATGCGGAGGATCTGGTTGAGCTTGGCGAGACGCTCCGAACGGGCAGGCGCACCCGTCTTGATCTGGCCAGCCCGGATGCCGACGACGATGTCCGAGATAGTAACGTCTTCAGTCTCACCAGAACGGTGAGAAACCATCACGCCCCAGCCGTCGGCGAAGGAGTCCTTGGCGGCCTGGATGGACTCGGTAAGGGTACCGATCTGGTTGACCTTGAGCAGAAGAGCGTTGGCGGACTTGAGCTCTATGGCCTTCTTGATGCGGAGGGGGTTGGTGACGGTCAAGTCGTCACCGACAATCTGGATGTCCTGGGTCTTGTAGAAGTAGCTCCAGGCCTCCCAGTCGTCCTCGGCAAAGGGGTCCTCGATGCTGACAATGGGGTACTGCTTGCAGAGGTCGGAGTACAGAGCAGCGAGCTCCTCGTAGGTGATCCATTTGGTGGGGTCGCTCTCAGGGTTCTTGAAGTCCAGGTCATACTTCTTGGCGTCCTCCTTGTAGAACTCGGAGGAGGCAACGTCCATGGCGATGTTCATCTTGCCAGTGTATCCAGCCTTCTCAATGGCCTCGGTGATGAGGTCGAGGGCTTCCTTGGCAGTCTGGATATCGGGAGCAACACCTCCCTCGTCGCCAACGTTGCCAGCAGACTGGCCATACTTCTTCTTGGCCAAACCCTTAAGGGCCTGGTAGACCTCGGCACCCTGGCGCATGGCCTCGGAGAAGGAGGGGGCGTCACTTCAACCACTGTTAGACGCCAATGTATCATTCATCACCAGAGGGCCGATGAAACTTACGAGGGGACGATCATGAACTCCTGGAAGGCGAGGCGGCCACCAGCGTGGGAACTGAGACAGTCAGCATTTTACTCGACAGCGGCGGCGTGGACATCGGCTGACCCTCCGTTGAGAACGTTCATGAAGGGGACGGGGAGAACGAAAGGCTTCTTAGTGCCGGCCAGGTCAGAGACATGGGCGTACAGAGGGACGCCCTAAAAGCGGTCAGTACTCGAATAATAATGGCACACCAAGGTCTAACCTTCTCAGCAGCCGCGGCCTTGGCAACAGCCAGGGAGACACCGAGGATGGCGTTGGCGCCGAGCTTGGTCTTGTTGGGGGTACCGTCGAGGTCGATGAGGAACTTGTCGACCTTGGTCTGATCCTTGACGTCGAGGTTCTCCTTGATCAGGGCGGGGGCAATGATGCTATTGACGTTGTCGACAGCCTTGGTGACACCCTTGCCACCCCACTTGGTCTTGTCACCATCGCGGAGCTCGCAAGCCTCGTGCTGGCCTGTTCAATTGATATCAGTCTCTTGTTTTTTCGTTTCTTAGAAAGCATAGGCGTCTACGTCAGGACGGAGGGTACGGGAAGACGTACCAGTGGAAGCACCGGAGGGAACGATGGCACGGTGAAGGCCAGTCTCGGTGACAACGTCAACCTCGACCGTGGGGTTGCCACGAGAGTCGTAGACGTAGCGAGCGTGGATCTTGGTGATGGCCATGTTGTTTGGTATGTGATGGATGGTTCCTACGAAAGGAGAGAAGAGATGTCAGCGAAGGGTTTGGGGGGAGAAGAAAGACTTTATATTGGAGAACAGGGAAAGGAACAAGTGGGTGAGTCAACAAATGGTAGTGATAGGACCGATTCGGGGAAATTGCTCAGCTTGCGAGTGCTCCTTGACCCGACAAAACAATTGCCTCAGAGTGGGTGGTGGGGTGATTTCTCGCAAGCTTCACGTCAGGCAAGGCCGGGCAGCAGCTTCATGATAGCGGGGAGCTCGCTGCTGCGAGGAGGTACGTAGTTGACACGCTGGAGGAGAGCTTACTTGTAGGTAGGTACTTTGATGATTAAAGTCGTGAGTGATCCTCAGCAATTGCCCTCAAACACAATTTGAAGCTACAGTGATGGAGGAGAAGAAATAGAAGTATCAGCAGAGCGAAGGGTCGGAGGGACGAAGGTGGGAGAGGTGATTAGGAGGGGTCTTTCCCTCCAACCCCACCTAAGGTGAGGTGAGCCCAGGTCAGCGAACGGAGGACAACGCAAGTACAAGAGGTACTTGCAGAAAAGATGTGCCGTCTTACCCAATGAAGGTACTCCGTCCAATACCTTAGGTGCTCGCACCTTCTTTTTGGTGGGTATATCGACAACCCAATTACCTTACTCGTCGCCCGCCCCAAGAGAGGCGGGGCATCTGCCCTGTTAAAGCAGTACGTGGGTTTGAAGCTCGTTGGTTCATCCAAACAGCCAAGAACGTTGCAAACCCGCCTCTTTTCACAGTACCGGCGTTAGCACCACCGCACCCACGACATCTGCGTCTTGGTGAGGAGCATTGGCCCTCAACAAACCAAGCCCTGAAAATGCTGCTCTGCCAATGCGACCAGACACGTTTCTGCTCGAGTATTCCGCTATTGGGTCTTCGTCTGATTTGGTCTCCGGACCCAGCAGTAAGCCAGGGTCGGAATTAGGATATGTCGGTTCATAGCAAAACGTGAAGATCTCTGTGTACAAAAGGCACTAGACATTCGACCGTTTGGTGTCCAAGGCCTCGTCTGATTGGCTGCCAGCAGCACGCGTCGTCCGCGAAACGGCTTTTTGGCATGTCCATCGTCGGGTGCGCGGTGGGCTCAATCTGGGCCTGATGCGTAAAAAGTGCACCTTCGACGATCTGCAAGTCCCGACTCCGATCTTCTAGATGTCTTTTCCCCGGAACCCCGGTCCACGATGCCATGCTCATTGGCAATTGCCATCAAAGAATGACCGTTGTACTCCACAAAACGTCTAGGACGGGCTGGCTGTCATGGATTATCCCGAGGATGTTGCTCGGAATAGCCAGGTGCTAATGCGGTTCTTCCCGATCATGGGTCCTAACCCCGTTACCCCGTCCAGCGATGCCGGGGTAAGATAACCGTGGAAAGCCGTATTGTGTGTCAAAAGCATCTTTGACCTCTTCTTTTGGATCTGAAGTGGAAATGACGTCTATTTCTGTCCCCGGGTAGTGGTTCTTGGCGTGGAGAAGGACGTCAGTTGTCCGATCTTCCTTGCAGTCGACATACTCACAACTGCTCACCCACTGGACCGGCCCGAGTAATACCGCCGCCTTCTCAGTGCCTTCCATTCACACAGACCTTTTACTCAAATCTCTTGAAATCAATCATGACAAAAATCGACTTTTCCGCTGTATGTTATAAAATCTTCCGGCAGCTGGTGTCGGTGAGGCTGTGGAGAGGTGGTTTGGTGTTGCGTAGTGACCCGTCTCCAGCCGACGAGACACTGACTTTGTTGTGGATGAATCCTTGATTTCCCGCCACGATATCAAGTAATTTTCCAGGTTCAACGTCGTTGTAACTGCAAGGTGTAACTTTGTAGTTTTTAGTTGTCGCCTTCCAGTATCTTTGCATGTTCATCCTAAGTAGACGAACCCCGATATCAGGACCAGCCAGGATTTCCTATTACGTTGCAGGGATCTGAACTTCAAATTGCGGCCTCATCTCTGTATTATTCAAGACAAGCCTTTCTTTCAGGCCTTTCAGGCATCAAACCATGGTCTGTCTGCCTTGCATAATAAAAGTGTGAGGGGTAAGTGATACTAGACTTCATTTATGAGCTGCAAGAACTGCAAGGGAGCTGCCGGAATCATTGGCCTCAGAGCGCCTAGTGCTTCTGCCTGATCTTGTTGACTGTAGTTAGGACGAAAAGCTTGTATCTAAGTGTGTACGGGGAGAAGTTGTTCGGCACAGGTAGCTGGACTAAGTCGAAAGCCAACATGATTGAAGGGCTATCATGAATTGCAGTCCACTAGATAAGGTAGCGGACCAATGAATCGGCGAAACTCTTCCGGAACCTTAGTCTGCTTCCCGGCAGTCTTCCGGAATAAGGCCAAAGACTCGGTCCGTCAAGTAAGAGCAACGGGAGCGGCGGTGGGCCGTATCGGGTGGAAGCGGCTTGGGATGGAAAGACAGCGGCGGAGTGAAAGGAATTCGGCGACCTGAGTCAGTAGGTGGAGACGCGCACCGGGGCGGCCAGTACCGGCGAGGCTTTCTTTCCCCTCCCAGCAAATTGGACCCCGCGTTACATGTACCTGCCTTCTTTAGTAGTAGACGTGCGTGCCTTAGCTTGGTGAGGGACCTCAGCTCAGCCCTTTCTACTGACCGCTTTCGTTCCTTCCATTGCTGCTCTGGCCCCCGCCCCCTCCTTCATGGCTTTCCGTTTCGTAATGCAACGTACGGTCACCTTGACCTCACGCATCGTTTCGACCAGACGACCAGTTGCTCGAATGTAAGTACTTCAATCAAGTTGGTCGACCTCTGCAATTGCTTGTACCGCACGTTTCTAATAGAAGCTAACTGGACCAATCAGCCCATACCAATTGAGGTTTTACAGCGCTTTAACAACTCAGATCTCCAACCTCCGAGCTACCCCTCCAAGACACGACCTTCGCCTTCAGAACCCTCAGCGCATCGCCGCTACACGACACTGCTCCTACAAAAGAAACATGTGCAGATTTGGAGAAGCTGTCGGTGCGGGAACGCTCAGCTACCCGAAGGAGCTCCTTCCAACCAATGTTGTCCCCCGACACTATGACCTGACGCTGGAACCCAACTTCGAGACCCTCAAGTTCGATGGTCACGTCAAGATCGACTTCGACGTCTCCGAAGACTCCAATACTGTTTCCCTGAATACTCTTGACATCGAGGTTAAGCATGCGGCGCTTTCTTTGTCGGTCGAGGACCAGCAGAAGAGCTTTAGCGACCCGGTCATCACCTACGACGAGCCGAAGCAGACTCACACATTCGAGTTCAAGGATCGTCTCACCAAGGGCGCTAAGGGTACTCTTGAGATCAGCTTTGTTGGCGAACTGAACGACAAGATGGCCGGTTTCTACCGCTCATACTACAACAAGCCTGACGGCTCCAAGGGCATTCTGGCTACCAGTCAGATGGAGCCTACCGATGCTCGCAGAGCATTCCCCTGCTTTGACGAGCCTGCGCTTAAGGCAGAGTTTACTGTCACTCTTGTTGCCGACAAAAACTTGACGTGTTTATCCAACATGGACGTTGCCGTTCAGAAGGAACTGCCCTCGGGGAAGAAGGCAGTTCGCTTCAACAAGTCCCCTGTTATGTCGACTTACCTCGTCGCCTTCATCGTTGGAGAACTCAATTATATCGAGAACAATGATTTCCGGGTGCCTCTGCGTGTCTATGCTCCTCCCTCTGAGGATATTGAGAGGGGAAGGTATGCACTCGAGATCGGAGCCAAGGCGCTGGAGTTCTACGAAAAGGCTTTTGGACTCCCGTACCCCCTGCCGAAATTGGACCAAGTCGCTATTCCGGACTTTGCCGCCGGTGCGATGGAGAACTGGGGTCTTGTCACCTACCGTACCGTCGAGGTCCTTTTCGACGACAAGACGAGCGGCGCCGCAGCCAAGGAACGCGTGTCTACCGTCATCACCCACGAGATTGCTCATCAGTGGTTCGGAAACATTGTATCTCCGGATTGGTGGCACGCTCTTTGGTTGAACGAGGGATTTGCCGAATTTGCCTCCCGCTATTCTCTGAATGCCTTCTTCCCTGAGTGGAAGTTGAAGGAATCCTTTGTCAAAGAGGACCTGCAAGCCGCTCTCGGTCTCGACGGTCTGAGGAGCAGCCATCCAATCGAAGTTCCCGTCCATAAGGCTGAGGAGATTAATGAGATCTTCGATAGCATCAGCTACGCCAAGGGATCTTGCGTCGTACATATGATTTCGGCTTTTTTGGGCGAGGATGTTTTCATGGAGGGTGTCCGCAAGTACCTCAAGCGCCATGCCTGGGGCAATGCTACCACAAACGATCTGTGGCAAGCCTTGAGCGAGGCCAGTGGCAAGGACGTTGGCTCCATCATGAACATTTGGACACAGAATATCGGATATCCTGTCGTCTCTGTTACCGAATCAGGCAAATCGATTAGTGTTGAGCAGCACCGCTTCCTAACCACTGGAGATGTTAAGCCTGAGGAGGACAAGGTTCTTTACCCCATCTCCTTGAACGTTCGCACCAAGGCCGGCATCGACAAGAGCTTGATGCTCACGACCCGTGATGCCAAGTTCGAGGTTGAAGATGCCGACTTTTTCAAAATCAACGCCGATTCCACGGGATTCTACCGTACGAAGTACGCCCTCGAAAGACTTGAAAAACTTGGCAATGCCGCCGAGCTTCTTTCTGTTCAAGATAGAGTCGGTATCGTGGCTGATACCAGTGCTTTGGCCACATCTGGTTACCAGAAGACGTCTTCTTGCCTGGGTCTTTTCAAGGCCCTCAGCAATGCAGGGGAGGCTGAATACCTTGTCTGGGATCAGATTTTGACTCGTCTCGGCTCCATCAAGATGGCCTGGATCGAGGATGACGAGATTGTCGACAAGTTGACGGAGTTCCAAAGAAACATTGTCAGCAGCATGGCTCATAAGCTGGGATGGAACTTCTCCAGCGCAGATGGCCATGTCGAGCAGCAGTACAAGGCCCTCATGTTTGGAGCGGCAGGCATGTCTGGTGATGAGAAGGTCCTGGCTGCGGCAAGAGAGCTGTTTGAGAAATTCGCTGCTGGAGACAGGACTGCCATCCACCCCAACATCCGAAGCTCTGTGTTTTCTATCGTCCTGAAGTTTGGCGGTGAGAAGGAGGTAAGCCGCACCATTTATTTGCCGATTGTCTTACGACAAAGTTGCTGATTAGTATCATCATAGTATGACGCCGTTCTCAAATACTACGAGACCGGCGAGACGAGCGACGAGCGCAACAGCGCTCTGCGTACGCTCGGCCAAGCTCGCAGTCCGGCGCTTAGACAGCGGACTCTCGATATGCTACTCAGTGGCAAGGTCCGCGACCAGGATGTCTACATTCCCATCGGTAGCCTGCGATCGAGCAAGGCCGGTATTGAGGCCTTATTTGACTGGATGCAGACAAGATGGGACGAGATCTACACCAAGTTCCCAGCGCAGTCGTCTATGATTGGAAGCATTGTGAGCTACTGCTCCAGCGGCCTCACGAAGCAGGAGCAGCTCGACCAATTAGAGAGCTTCTTCGCTAATAAGGATAAGAAGGGATTTGTTAGGGCTCTGTCGCAGTCCACTGATTCCATCAAGGCCAAAATTGCGTGGACTTCTCGTGACACGGAGGATCTGCGCAAGTTCCTGGGCATCTGAATGTAAATATTTTCTTGGCTAATTGGCCATGGCGATGGCATTTAGGGCTGTACGCCTCTGCCCTAAAAGGCAGCAGAACATAATTTATTTCAAGTGTGGCTAATGATGCCTGCGTTCATGCTCAGAATTGCTCTTTGTCGTAGAACTATGACGATTACCTTTGATTTGTTCTCGTGGTCGAAATCCTCTACATACAGTGTTTGTCATATTCACTCCCCACCCCTCCTCATTGATAATAGGTGTCTCAAACCGACCACCAGTTCTTCTGGAACAGCAGAACTGACCCCAGCCATCGACTTGCTCGCTAGCATACTTGAGAACCTCACTATATCCTTCATTGCCGTTTTTGTTCACGCAGAAGTAGTCATAGTCGACCTGGCTGATATCGACGCCGTTCCTCACGCTGAGGGGGTACTCAATCCGAAAGACCTGATGGCCGCTGGCGACCAGAGGCTGAAAATCAGATCAAAAGGGCTCGACTTCATCGCTCGTGCGGGTGCCAAGACAAGTCTCGAGGACCGCGAAGTCAATGGTTGACACCAAGTGGGGGGCGATCTCGGGGGCGTTCTTCTGCCCGATCATGAGAGACCGTCCCTCTTGCGTCATGAGGGAGTGGGCATGTGAGGCCAGATTCTTGAGGTAGGTCACATAGTCGGAGGGCTTGAGTTGAAAGCCTGTTGGGTCCTCGTCGTCCTGCAGTATGAACTATTAAGATACAGCGGGGCTCAGAGTCGAGATATAAACTCACATAAGCCCAGGCATCGATGTTGTCGGGGTCAACACCGCCGCAACCAAGACTTGCGGCCTTGTCCAGACGTTTTGCCATCACGTCGGTAACTTGGCTTCTTCTGATGTCGAGGTACCGCTCATCGTCATAACCTTCGAGCGGGCTCGCAATGAATTCCTCGGGGAAGTCGTCCTTATCGTCGTCCCGATCCTGGACGGCACCACCGTCAAAGTAGCAGATAATAATCCTGCCTGTCGCCTGTTTCAAATTTGGTCAATCCACTGACAATTTCAACTCAACACATGCCAAGGTTCGGAAAAGACCTACCTTCAGAGTGGGTATCATCTTTGGGTGTTCAGACGCATGTTGGAGGTCAATGTCCCAAACGTCGGCGTTGGCAGGGACGACGTCGGCGGTGCTGTCGGCCTTGATGGAATGATGGAGAATGATGTGGAAGCCCAAACCAGGCTTCCACTTGCTCCATCGACCGCCCGACGAGCAAAGCGTGAAAGTGGCTGGGCAGGACTTGCAAGACCGAGGACGCTGGCTGGCACTAAGGCCAGGAGGGCGAGTCTTCGGAGGACCATGGCGATGGATGGTCAGCGATGCTTCGAAGAGAACAAGGTGAGGGGAAAGGGTCTATGTTATATATACCACATCCATATACAGAGTATTAAAACTGATATCCGTCAGGCAGAAGGGTGGGATAAACTCGGGTTGTCGAAGCGAGAGACATTGGAGGGGTTGCGATTCTAGTCAACGCGCGCCACGATCCTTTGAATAAAACCAAAAGCCTAGCTCCGATCCTTCACCCAACACGGAAGGCAATGCGCATGCTCTTCCCGACCCATATCAAAGACTCTGGAGACGCCATAAACCCCAATTCATGATTCCCAATAGACAAAAGTTCAGAGCGAATTTGCGACGATGTAACTCGAGGCAAAACACTCTAAGCCGTTTGGGTATACTCGTACCCCAACCAAAATGAACGAGTTTACCAAGAAATTGCTCAGACACCTTGACTGAGCCAATTCCTCTAGTGCGGTCAACGCAATATCCCTGCGGAGTCAGCATCGCTTGGTGATAACCTGTAATTAAGCTTAAGGGAGCTTTGTCAAGGCCAAAGCAGCGTGATTGGGCAATTCACTGAAATTTATGTCCAGATCTAGCTGAAGATGGGTCCGCGCCCGAGCCTGGCCTCCCGATCCAAGGGCCCGCGGTGGATGCGCTTCCAGGCAGCCGGGTAAAGGTGCAACATCGCTGAAGCTAGGAACCCGCGGAAGAACTTGCAAACTTCTATGCTCCGTTGTAGATATCAGCGATCATGATAGGCGGTGGTGACACCCGAGAAACTGAGATGATGGTAGACAGCCATTGTATCGAATAACTTAACATGAGTGACGAAAAAAGACGGGAGCGACGATGGGAGCACGAAGGTCACTGTGTGCATATTTGATGTGACAAAAGACAGCGATGAATCCGAACAAGTTAGTGTTTTTTCTCAATAAACAAAATCCTATCGGTATCATTCCGACTCCTCTAACGCCGCCCTGAGCTGCTCGATGCTCGAACATTCCCTGACACGACTCCGGCGCAAATTTTCAGAATTCCATGGCTTGACCGACAGCCTCTTCACGTGCTTTTCTGATGCTGTCGTTCTCAGCTTCCCTTTCCTCCTTGAGCTTCTCCTCCACATCCTCTCTGAGGCCACCCAAGTCCGGGGGAATGACTTGATATTGTACACTCGGGGCCGATTGAACGAATCTCAGCTGCTCCGTCACATGCTGCACCAGATCATTGAGCCGTTTCTGAGGATTCCTATTGGCGCGAGGTTCACCCAATATCTGCTCCAGCGTCGGAAAAAGCTCCTCGTACCTAAATTGTTCTCTCCAGGGGGCATGCATGGGGATGATCGGGTCGATTTTGTCCTGGCAATCGATGGCGATACTCGTTTCGAAAGCCCAAGCGCGAGCCACGTTTCGAGGCGTGTATCCACCACCGCCGAAGAGAATCATGGGTACGTTAAACTTCTTGCAGAACTCAACACAAGCACCGTGTCCCTGAACCTGAAGGTTGAATCTACCAAGCCTGTCGCCGGCAAGGGAATCGGCGCCGCATTGCAAAGCAATGGCGCTGGGACGGAACTTTTCCATGCACTGACCGATTACGTTTTCGAAAAGCCATTTGTACTGCTCGTCTGTGATTCCGTCGTTCAGGGGAACATTGATGGCGTGATGGGCTCCAGGGTTGTGCTCGTTCTTAGGGCCGTTATCGTCCAGCCCGCCAGTGCCGGGGAAGAAGTTCAAAGGGTCGTATTTGTGAAATGATACCGTCATTACACGGTCAGTGGAGTAGAAAGCCTCCTCGACGCCGTCTCCATGGTGAACATCGATGTCGATGTAGAGGACGCGTGGGTAACACCGCAGCAGCTGCAGAATGGCAAGGACGATGTCGTTGATGTAGCAGAAGCCAGATGCTTCAGCCTTCTTCGCGTGATGAAGGCCGCCTCCCCAGGAAACAGCAATGTCAGATTGCTTGGAGCAGATCTTTCTTGCAGCGTCGAGCGAACCGCCTGCTGACATGGAGCAGTAGTCGTATAGGCCCTCAAAAAGGGGACAATCGGAGCCACCCAGATTAAACTTAAGATCCGGGTTGGCATTATCGACGTCCCTTGGTACGGGCTCAGGGAGAACCGCACCCAGAAAGTCCAGGTAGTCATCAGAGTGGAAGGTGTTCAACTCTTCGTAAGTCGCTGCTCGGGCAATGTAGTTGTCCATGGCGAAGGACATGCCATATGATGAAATGAGACTCTTGGACAGGGTGAGACGCCAGGGCTTCATGGGGTGAGTCTGGCCGAAGTGGTGCTTCTCCATCTCTGGATTGCAATGAAAGGAGACGGTGTAGCCTTTGGGACGAGTGATTCCCGACTCAAGCGCTGTGCGCTTGATCTTATTGTAGTACTTGGCTTCATCAAGTTCGCTGGCTTTACCCAGAGGTGTGTACTCCTCGACGATATCATCTTTGTCGGCCCTGTGGGGAAGATAATTAGGCTTCGGTACACGAAATCTGTAGCCCTTCGCGTTTGTGATGATGTCGTCCATGATGTTTGCGACGGATGGACCGTCAAAACGGCCGAGGCGAGGCCAAGGCGAGGCCAAGGCGTTGACTGCAGGTAGGCTTTGCAGAGATGAGATGACAAATCGACGGGTAAAAGGCTGCGGAAAACGCGCTCTTCACTATGGGGAATCGTGATGCTGTATCGTCTTTATTGAAAGTGGTATCGACTTGGCCGAATCGGTGCAGCTAAACCACGATGTCGTCTGTTGTTGCTCGGTGCTGCAGACAGGAGATTTCCATCAAAAGGCTTGTGTGATGGTGCGATTGGACTGGCAGAGCAGTCTGGGTGGCTGTCGCGCAAGGGCCACTCAGATGTTAAGTACCTAGGTTCAGTCAGAAGACTTTCTTCGAAAAGACTAGCGCCGCCTACATCAGCCTCTGTGTGGCTAAACTGGGGGGTTTCTGGTTCATTCCGGAAATTTGTCCAATCCTAATTACATCTTTGCTACCTTACCTCGTGGCAGGTACTAAAGGCTTGTTTTGTGGTCGAATTCGTTCCTCATGCATTTGCTTTAATGGGAGAGAGTGGCTTTGGAACGTGAATCCATGGTTGTTGAAGTTTGCGAGATACAAGACCTGACCTACCAACCAAGGTACAGTCTGTACCCTAATATACGAACTTATGGTACTGAAATAAATGTGAGCCTCTTACCCCAGAGGCGTGCGCGGCGTTAGCTTCGCTCGCGATCAGCGGCATGCCAACGAAGGCTGTTGCCCATGCGTTTAATGTTGATTGAACAACTATAGCTCGTATAGTTAAACGCGCTCAGAACCACAACACCTTTGAATCGCTGCCGCGCCTTGGCAGGCGTAGAAAGCTAAGCCCTCAAAACGAACGTCGCATACAAACTATTGCCCGCCGCAGCCCTCGGATCACGTCTAGAGCTCTCTGCGTAGAGACCTCTCAATATATGCCGAAGGTCTCACGATACCATACAACGTGGTCTATGCCGAGGGCAGCTCCGTAAGCGATACCTGTATGCCTTGAAGAAGATTATCCTCAAGGAGGAGAATGCGGTGGAGCGGCGGAAGTTCTACTATTATTAGCGCCCGAAGATCGAGGTCCTCATGTAGGGTATTTTTAGTGACAAAGCCACTATTCAGAATAAGCCATTAAACCTAAACCCTTGAACCTACGCATCCAATTACACAGAGAGACTACGCCTAAGTCATGTTTATATTCCTCCTCACGGGAAACCCGCGATATCTATCATGTTGTTTGCTATAATATCGATACGCGGTAAGGGTCCTCTGATCTTTATAGAGAGGGACACCAAGTCACTACATAATGAATAAACATCACAATCCTATATTGAGGCACTTTGAGGAGGGTCTCTTATATAGATATCTCCCAGGATATCTTTTTTAGTAAGATAACGCGTGCATTCATCAATCCAAAATCTCACATAAACAGTCAGAAGGATATAGAATTTAGGTAATCAACTAGCTTACTAAATTACGTAATTTTAACTCTATTAAAATATATAGGCAATTCTATAGAATATGAAAGATCAAGGAAATGTTTCCTTAAATTTATAGTCCAAAGGATAATAAGGTAGATATCGCGAGATTTAAAGAGATAATACTGGCGGCTTGGAAGGTTAATAAGTATAAAGTTATTAGGCAATGTATCTATTTAGTTCGCAAGCATTTAGATGCTTTGCGTGCTACAAACAGTCAGTATATACAATGGTGAAGAGGAAAATCTCAGCCATTTTTATTATATTTTTTTAATCTAATTTAGGCGTAATTTGGCGCTGAAATTGATCGTCTAAAGTGCTGCGTTATTCACCTAACCATGTGGCGCCCAATCACAGGCTCCACGTTATGGCCGAGAGACGACCTGAAAGTCGGAGGCTAAAACTCCCGTCTCCGCCTGTCTCGTCTCAGCCCACTGGCAACTCCCAAACTTGCCCGCCGCCAAACCCAACACGACACGCACCAGCTGATTACGCTCACCTGCCCACTGCAAACTGGGCCGTCAAACAAGATTCCAGCCTCTTCCAACCCCACCCTCGCGCGTCGAAAATTTTTTGCACGTCGCTTTCTCAGCAGGGACTTGTTATTTAATAAAAAACATTCCGGGATCACAGCCAGGGCCTGACCGTCGTCGCGACTCGCCTCGCCTCGCCTCGCCTTGCCTTGTATATCTGGTCTGGAGCTCTCGTCGACTCGCTGCCTGACTCTGACTTGAACAGTCCTGAGTCTGCCCGTCGGTCCAATCTCAACCAGGTGAGCCAAGCCAGTCACTACCTAAGCACATCGTTCGTTGTTGCGGAGGATCGTGCCCAAGTCTCCTCTGCCATTCTTTTCCGCTGTTCAGAGTAACCCAGGGCAAGTGCAGTCAAGGCGGATCATCACTTTCCTCCTTGGGTTCGTGGTTCGTTGTCCTTGTCCGAGGTCTGGTCTGGACTCAACCCACCCGGCAGTGGCCTGCTCCGCTCCGCCGCGCCAACATACCTTACTGCGTGCCACTATTCCCACCTGCCCGCATCTGCTGTTGGCTCCTTGCTCTACTCCACACTTGCTCTGCTCTGCTCTGCTTCACCATCCTCCGCTCTATCTTATCTTGCTCCTTCTCTGATGACCTCGGGTCACGAGGGCTTCATCACTCTTTACCTGTCCTCCCTTGTCTCTAACCCTGCCTCATCACGCCGTCGCCCTCCCTGTCGCCGTGTCTTTCGAGCACCTTGGTTGCACATCGGCATTGCATCGCCATCTGCGTCGTCGCTCCGTTGCACACATCAACATCTGCATACTTGGGACGCATCATTGACTCGAGATGCCTAGAGACGATCTGTCCATCGACTTTGTCAAGAGGATGCCACAGGCCGAGGCCCTCGACCCGGCCATCATCCTCGACGACTGGATCAACCGAGTCCAGAACCTCCCCGAAGAGATTCGCTTCCTGCAGGACGAGATCGCTGACAAGGACCGTCAGTACTATGATTGCGTAAAGCTGATTGAGGATCGCGATGGCAAGATACAGAAATGGATCAAGGCTAACGGCAGCCACGAGACAAACCCGCGGGAGGAGGGGATGAGAGCACAGATGCGCGAGAACTTCATGCGCGCTGACCAACTCGCCACCGAGAAGATTGCTTTAACCCAGAAGCTCCAGCTTATCATGGACAAGCATTTGCGAAACCTTGACCAGCACATCAAGTTGCTCTACGACCGAGCCGAACCTGGCTTCAACGACCCTGATGAATGCCCATCACTGCTCCGGCCGAGCGCGGCAAATCACTCGGCACCGTCTGCCAGGTCTATCAACCCTGCCAGCCACTTGGCCGGCGCCATTACTGCGACCCCTCTCAACCCAATCGTCAATTCGGCGAGTCCTACTGCGGCGCGAGCCGGAAACCTTCAGATCCGTAACACCATGTCGCAGCCACACCCTTCTTCCGCCCCCGCGACGCCGGCTGCCGCCAGTATGATAATGAACCGTCAGGCAAGGGAAAGCTCAGCAGGGCCGGGGAGTGGTGCACCTAAGAGGGGCCCACGATCGAATTCTGGACTGGGCAGCCTACCTGCAACGTCGAGCGGATTGGCGAGACATTCATCACTGGGTCCTGGTACACCAAAGGGCGCCACAACGACTGGCCCGGGTGGAACCGTGCGGGCAGGCAGCGCTGGGCCCAGGTCGTCTTCTACCAAGGCTGCCAGCATATCAGGCATCAGGAAAGGAACACCGGGTGTGGCAAACCGAAAGAAGGGGAGTGTGACCAATGGCCACAAGTCGTCCTTGTCGAGAGTGAAGAAGGCAGGAAGCCGTATTTCTCCTGCATCGACGGCTGAAAGCGAGCTGTCGGATGCCGACAGTGGCAGTGGTGACGATGGCGACCGCAGCAGGATTGACCGCACTAGCCGAACACCAGCGCGGGATGGCAAGGATGGAGACGGCGACGACAGCATGCTCGACGCGGAAGATGACGAGGCTGGCGACGACAAAAAGTATTGCACTTGCCAAAATGTGAGCTTCGGCGACATGGTGGCGTGCGACAACGAGGACTGCCCCTATGAATGGTTCCACTGGTCGTGTGTCGGCCTCAAGAGCGAGCCCAACGGAACATGGTTCTGCCCAGTGTGCACGGAGAACATGGAGAATGAAAATCTACAGAAGAAGAAATGAGATCGACAACGAAAAGGCTCCCGGTTTGAGCCTGATTATACCCCTGGGAGGCTGCACGCATGGCCGGCTATCGGTGTCAGTTCGTTGCCATCCCAAATGGATTCGGGCCAGTCGGCAACTAGGAATCGGCGTTTGGGCATCAGAATATGGCTACGGACGATCTAGCCTCATAAGAGAAATGACAATAAATACCCCGTTTACTTGCTGAGTTGAGCTAAAATGTGTTGATGTTGCCTACTCGGGTTGTGATTCGTCCCCAAGGTTGGAAAGCTGAGGAAGTACTCTCGAACTCCCCTGATACTACAAGGCCAGTCCCTTGGTAGTGGCATGTGCATAAGCTCAAGCACGGCTGGGCCTGCCCCCACGTGGGACGCATGTGAGAGCCTCATTTGATACTGACTGGTCTGTTCTCAATGACAGTTCATGTACAGATTCGAATTGGGTTCACATTCGTCGTGCACTATTTTCGGGCTCGGGAGGTTGATAACAATTGGCCAATTATGTTTTGTTTCTTCGAGCCCCTGCGTCGAAAGACCGAGGGTGACCTGCAGAAGATTGCGAGGTCCGTTTTATGGAAGAAAGAAGGAGTCAAGGCCGTTCCTGAAGGCCAGCTGAGAATGCCAATATCGAAAATGGTGTTACAGCGTCAGGATAAGGTATCCAAGTCTGGCGATGGCCGGTCAAGCTCCCCTGAATCTGCTGAACCGAAGCCCCCCTCCCTCGACTGCGGAGCGTGTACCTCACCTTACCCCCCGCACAAACCTCATCTTACTCCCCACAGTAGATAGAATAGTTTTTAACACTCATTAAAGTTATATATAGGAATATATAAACTTATTAAAATGGGGTTTTATAGTTTTAGACTATTATAATACTATATTTAGAATATATTTTTATTTATTATTATTATAGTATATTAAAAATATATTTTTATATATTATTTATATAAGAGAGTTTTTTTATATTATATTTTATATTTTATATTGGAAAAGTACTTCTTATTAAAATATCTTAATATATACTTTAACTTATTTTTCTTTTTATAAAGCCTTAAATTACTTCTCTAAAAAGAGCTTAAACTTATAAAATATTACTAAGAGAAACTAGAATAAAATTAATATAAGAAGTAAAATTAAGTATAGGTTACTTTAAATAAATACTTTATATTAGCTTAGAATATATACTATACTTTTAAATTTAATAATTATAAAGGGCTGGGCCTGGGCTTGTTCAGCCTGAAGGGTGCGCAAAATACTGTTTATTTAGAACTAAGGAGGGAAAAGGGAAGTTTCCCACGATGGATGAAAAGTCTGCACATAAGGGGCCCAGCGGGGGCCCACCGGAGGAGCACCGGGTGGG
>JAXISO010000288.1:0-50127 GCA_036785465.1 Colletotrichum agaves | reverse complement strand
AGCTAGTGGCTGTTGTCTGCCAGCTGGCGGCTCTGGGAGTCTTCAGCCTCCACGGCCCACTGGGCCAGTAGTTTAGTTTCCCATCATCATCACTGTTTTCACCATTGATCGATCCCGTGCTTCCACAAAAGGTTATGTCGAGTTGATACTAGATTAAGCGATGTTCAGGGACGTCCAGAGGTCTGGGAGACAAAGTCCCGAGGCGATAATTTAAACGGATAGCACCAGTTATACCTGATGATCGCCAGCATGTCATCACGCGCAACGCGGCCTCGCTGGGCTACTAGGTATGCAGGCAACGTCTCGAGTATCGCCGAAAGCAATGACACGATGCCTCTTCCATGACTGTTGGGTGCGCATCGGCACATCAGCATTGGCGGAGCGCTGGGTCTATTGAGTGAGTCTAGACCGAGGTTGATCACGACCACTCTAACCTCATTCTCATACGACACCGTTGCTTAACACGTGCGACCATGAACATTATCCCCCCTGCACAAAAACGCCACGAAGACTTTTTAGTCGGCCTGAAGACAAAAAAGCGGACAAATGAAATCCTTGTTGACGGCGACGCGGGAAAATACACCAGAGCCTGCTTCCATCGGCATTGGCGTCAGCCGCAGGTTTTCCTTTTTTAGTACCGAGTGGCTGGTCTTCAACTCAAACCGGAAGTCCCGTCCAGCCTTGTGAGGATTCCCTGCCAAACAGACGCAAAATTCGGGGTCGTTGGCGAATGGGGTGTTTCCAACGTCAAATTTTTGCTGACGTGCGGCTGACCCGCATGCTCGTATCAATGTCGTGGAACAACTGGGCCACGACTCTCGATCAACGAAGCTCGGGGTCCTTGGCATCATGCAACCTAAGATATGGAATGTCTTACCGGGGAACCCCGCAGCCATAAGAACAAAATCCCGTTGGGCGGCCTCGGTCATGTATTCTGTGGAAGAACCGACACCACTCTCTTCATGCCGATCTGTTAGGATCAGAAATGTCGCCAGACGCGACGGAAACGGGCGGTATTCCCCGCCGCCCTTCTTTAGGACGGCATCAGGCAGACTTTTTCGACTCGATTTCCACCATCGGTGTCGACATCACAGAACTGGAACAGAAGCATGAATCCCGCGAAAAGTTGCTTCCAAGAGGCACGGAGTTCACCTTGAAAGCCTCGGACCAGTATATTCCTCCAGAACAGAGCCACAAACCGAAATGGTGGGACAAGGGGTATCTGCTCCAAGAGCTCTGGACTTCTTCTTGGAACATGTATCTCTTCCTCATTGTTGGTATTGGTTTTGCTGTTGGCCACCATTGTTATTATCGGACCCTCGCAGGGACGATAGTATACAACCATGAACAGCTCTCCACACTGCGCTACGGAACTGCACTGGCATTCGCAGCCAAGGCGAGTCTAGTTGCGGCAATGCTGCTGGCTTTCCGGGAACAGATATGGTACACGTTTAGCACCAAGTTCCTGCGGGTTACGACTCTGAACGACATGTTCGCAGCTCCTGAAACGCCTCTGTCGCTTCTCAATTTGGAGTTTCTGTGGAAAGCCAAGATAGCAGCTGCTCTGGCTCTCTACTGCTGGTCAGTTCAAATGTCAACATCTGAGTATTTTCATTTTCCCGTCGTTATTGACGCCCGTCGCCTAGGGTCTCACCGTTGAGTGTCATTCTCACAACGAGCACGCTCACCGCGGTACCCAGCCAAGAGGTCCACAACACGACTTGCTCAGGGGTGCGGACGCTGAACTTCAGATTCGAAGACAACACCAACTGGCGCAACGGGGGCAAGATCGCGGACCTGGATCAGCAATCCCTGAGTTGGTGGAACGAGACGAGCAAGAACGAGTCCGACCCCAACTTCTTCGACTACTACGCGACGATGAGCGACAACGCCAAGGAGCTTCTGGCCGCGAGCACGTACCTGCAACGTCCAATCTTCGACCAAGCCAACACCTTCGAGGTATGCGAGAGAGGATGGAACTGCACGGTCAACATCCGCTTCATGGGGCCGACATACGCTTGCAGCACCATCAGCAGGGGTGTCGGCGGCGCGGAAGGCCCAGGCTTCCTGCAGCAGCAATCCGGGAAGGCCGTGGTGCCTTTCGACATCAACGACCTGGCGCCGGTGGGAAACTTCACCTACATCGCGCAGGCCATGAACGGAGAGTACGCGTATCCTCAGATGAGCGAGGTGCACAGCGGAGGCATCCCGAAAATGGACCCGCCATACCCGGCGCACCTCGGGGTCTTCCGGACGGAACCGGTCATCTGGATCGGGTACGCCGAGCTGAACGAGAGCTACAGCACCACGGAGTTCCTCAACAGGACCGCGGACGTCCGGAAGAGCGAGGCCTTCACCCCGGTCGTCATCGCCTGCGAGCACTACGAGGCCGACTACACGGCGGAGATCGCGTACCGTGACGGAATGCAGATACCCACCATCACCAGCAAGGAACTCCGCTCGCCCGTCATCAACACCACGTTCGTCCCGGAGCTCCAGGTGGACGATGGCACGATGGACAAGACGGTGGCCGTGCCGCAGAGCAACTACGTCTTCCCCAGGGACCTGGAGACGTACAGACGGACGGCTGGGTACCACTCGATGGGGCTCTTCTTGCGCAAAAAGTTGAACGGCACGATCCTCGGAGCCGGGGACGATGAGGATACGATGGCGATATACACAAAGGTGATTGACAATCGGTATCATTTTGCGCGGAAAAACATAGCATCTCTGATCGAGGACTGGTACGGCAATCTGCTCATGTCCATGTTTGCCAGACCGCGGTTCCAGGCCGTGGTGTGGGCGGCCAAGACGGACGAGCAGACCGGGGTCCGCAAGACCGGATCCGGCCCCGAGTCGGAGTACCTCTACCCGTGTACCCGATCGCGACCCGCCGTGCGGTACCACTATCGCACTCACATTCTGGTCGGCGTCTATGGCGCGCTCGTCTTTCTAGCAGCTTTAGGAGTCGCGGCCGGCACCCTTGCGATTCGGAGAAACGGCGGGGCGGCGTCTAGGGGCACCGGGTTCTCCAGCATCGTCGAAGCCACGAGGGGACCGACTCTTGATAGGATGGACTGGGCAGCCGGGAAGGAATACGGACCTACAAAGATTGGATTCGGACTCCTCAGAACGCAGGACGGCCATCTGAAGAGACCTGACGGGGAGATTGTGGTTGGTCATCCTGAATCGAGACCCATGCAATCGAGGTTCGGCTTCGGTTTTGAGGGAGATGTAGACCAGTCAAAGCCTGGAAGATGAGTCGCGTAAGGGCGTGATTTTATCTATCGTAGAAGGGGAGGAGTTTGGACTTTCGTCGGCCGGAGTTCTCTAGACTATTCACTTGGTAATCTAATTTCAGCCAGCTGTACCTGGCTTATCTTCAAGACGGGCTACTCCTTTTTACCGCTAAACGGAGTTATGCGTAGCCACAGCCAATACGAACACGGAAATAGTGGCTTGTTTAACTATCCAAGAGACTGCTTGTGTCGGAGTTGCATATCGGTCCTTTCGGTAGTGGAGGGCGGACATGGCTGCTTGTTTCCTATCCGAACAACTTGAAACACAGTATGTGAATAAGGGAAGTAACCAGATTTCAGTTCTCCAAAACTTTCTCCGTTATATAGTTGACATGGTAGACAGCGCCAGGCTCGGCTGAGTAAAAGTATCGTGGGAAGTCGCTTGATAAGCTTCGAGGCAGCCATGGATACCGAAAGTTCAGCCACGACCAAAGCAAGAAAAGATGGGATTCCGGAGATTGACCAGCACTCGTTAATATAAGTTTCCAACAAGTCTGAATGACTTGTGTCCGCCAACTTTTTCAAACACCCCATTCTTCTCCTTTCACCAGACTGCAATCGTCACGTCCAACACCAAGTTCGACCAACACCAAGTTCGAACCGACTAGTCGCAACAATGTGGTTTACCGCTGCCCTCATCGCGCTCTTCAGCGCAACCGCTCTCGCCAGCCCCATCGCCAACACGTCCGGCTTGGTACGTCCTAAAAGTGGGATTTACGTGATCTCACTTTCCGTCATTCCCTTTCCACCTTTTTTTTTATATTTTTTCCAAAACTTATTTTTGTTCTATTTTTACTTTTCAATCAAACAACTAACAGCCTCCAGCACGACGATTTTGTACCTCCGATTGTCGAGATCCCGTGCTACCCACTTGGCACCCCCTGTTCCAGGACCGTGGATTGCTGCAGCGGATACTGCAAAGACATTATCGGCCGCCACGATTACTGCGCCGAACGCCCAGAAAACCAATCCCCGTATGTCACCTGGCCCCCCAATGGTCAGAATCAGTGAGCGGGTTCGTCCAGGATTTAAGCTGGTTTCTTTTCGCAGGATGACCCGTGGCTGGGGAGTATTGAACCAGCAAACAGGGCTCGTCGACATGAGTTAACGGAAGGCGATTTTGGGCTGAGATGGCGAATCTCTCCACATTCCAGAATACCACAGTAAAGGACTTTCTATCAGTTGGTTCTTTTCAATAGTCGCTCCAAGTACAACATCCTCTCATTTGAGGTTCGACAACCCACGTGGCTTGTAATGGTTCATGTGTGAATCCAAGGCAAATTCTTTCGTCAGGAAATACAAGTCGGAGGCTCGCTATTTTGTGACTCTTTCCCCATAATGTGCTGAAACTGTGTCGTCAGCGATGTACGGATAAGCCAGGCGCCATTGGAAAATTGAATGGAAGACCCACAAACAACCTTAGGACACCGCAACTCACCCGTTTCCGACCAAAGACAATGAGACCGAACTGTGATTTTATTTTTCATTGACTTCTCTGCAATGGGCCAGTGGTATACTGCGTTGTAGGCACTTCGATCTGTGATGACGGGTGTTCGAGCGTCAATGATTCGGAGCGGCGCCTGGGCGACCAGGCGCATCGCTTTTTTTATTTTTATTTTTGTTTTGTATTTAGCTTTTGCGCTGCCGAGTTGATTCTTTCTCCTCTGCTCTGTTTGAATAAGACCGATTGAGCGGCACGAACACCGAGTCGAAATTCCGCCGGTGGTTCTCCATTAGATTGCCGTCTTAAAATCTCACGAGACTGGGATCCCCCCAAAGTTTGCATGCAAGAACAAGTACGGAGAATACGCAGGCTGCAGCAAGTCTCCGGTATCATAAGAACACGGATATGTTGGAGCGGTCCCTCCAAGAACATTGAAACCGAAGAACTCCCTTTCCAATGACTATTATTTCTGTTGGAAAATATATTCTCCTTAACCGGTGCGGCTCGCAGCTACGCCCCCCCGTCCGTTCTCGCCCACGCGCACCTTGTTTGTCCCTGAACATGCGAGAATCCCATTGCCACAAACAGTATTACCCAAACGCAAACGTCCTTAGTCAGTGCCGAGCCTCCAGAGACCGTCCCCGAGGAAGTGCGCCTCTTCAATCACGGGTCCCTTGCCCTTATCCTTAACCTCCTTCGTCCCCGCGACGAGGAATCCCACGGCACACGCTTCCGTCTTGCCCTCGGCCATGACGACGACGGGCTCGCCCTTCTCGAGCTCTCTGGACCAGTGACCGTCCTCGTCGACGCCCTCGTCGCCCTCCTTGGGCTGCGGCAGTCGGCCGCCGGGACTCGTCAGGCCGGGCGCCATCAGGGTGGCGCCGGACAGGACGAAGCGGATGGCGCCCCGGTCGATGCGGATCGTGGGGAAGGCTTGCGGGAAGCGGTGGACGAGCTTCAGGTGCGGGAGGAGCGTCGGGGAGTCGGCCTGGAAGAAGAGGGGCTCTTGCTCGCAGACGTAGAGGGAGCAGCGGTCGGGCAGCTTCATCTGTTCCAGCGAGGCCTTCTTGGGCATCACCTCGTCGATGAAGGGGTTCAGGAGAGGGTAGGACGTCAGCAGCGACTGGCGGAGGCCGCGCTGGACCGAGGACTTGAGCTTTTGCTTCGGCGCGGAAGAGATGCTGGGAGGGGTAAGCGTTAGCTCGGGTGTTTGGAAAACCTCGGTAAGGGTGAAATGTCCTACTCTTTCTTGAACATTTTGACGGTAGGGGACGGACGACTGCAATTACGGAAGGGTATCACTGGGGTTTTTTTGGGGGTTCGTTGAGGCAGTCGCGTCGTGGTTTTGTCCCTCGTGAGGCGGATGGTGGGGTTGCTAGGAGAGCGAGCATCGCAGGAAAATTGCCCCGCAGTCGGGCGGGCGGGGTAGACCGGAATGGCAGCTTTGGAGGGGCGGGCAGCACAGCATCACGTCACTTGCAATCCAGATGCAAAAGAAACAAGCTCAAGTTCTCAGTCGAGTTCGAAGGTGTAGTAAAATTCGTTCAAATTATTAAATCCTTATAAGCATGCAAAAAAAGCAGTTTCTTTCTCATCGTGATCCATATTCGCGTCTATAGAAGCTCGGAAAACAAGTGAACTCACGGCGTCATCTCAGTTTAGCCGTGGGCGACGTGGGAGACGGTGCCGTCCTCCTTGACGTGCACGTTGAGTCTGTCGGGCTTGAAGTCCTTGGTAACCATCATGCCGGGCTCGATGATGCGCGTTTGCTCGGGGAGGTCCCGCTTGCAGAAGGTCTGGCAGCCATGTCGTTAGATCGACTTACCACAAGACTATCTTAGACGGGAAGGTCTTGACTTACGGTCTCGTTGGACACCTCCTCGTGGAGTTTCTTTCCGACGAGCTTGTTGGACCACTCCTCGGTCTTGGCCTCGTCGGTGATGTTGTTGACGCCGGGGACGACGAGAGGCATCTTGACGGTGGTTTAGTGGTTGTGTTGTCTGAGTGGTTTGATGTAATAAGGTTTCTTTGCAGCAGGGAATTCTGGTGATGTTCTTGTGTAGGTGCGGAGTAACGTGGGAGCGTTGGATGTTTTGAATAAAACCGGCTTCATAGGCTGCGCAACGGCAGGTTGAAGAAGGGGCTCCTCAAGGTTCGAGGTCTGGACTCTGACGAGGAGCGATGACGTCGTAATTCTGTGGGGCCAGAGGAGTGGGAGTCTCGTTTCTGGCAGGTGGTTAAAATAGTGTAAGGTTCACAGGGACTGAGCCGGCGGCTCCCACCCGACGGAAAGCGACGACGGGACGATCTGAGCCTCTGAGGTCAGTGAAGTACATCAAACTTTCTGCCTCCATGCATCCCTGTTTACCTTGCGAAGGATCTATATCTCATGATCTAGGACTTGATGTAAGCTGACGGATGGCTATCAATCGTAGCAGCCATCAATGCAATGAGTAAGCAATCTTGTCCTGATTGCAACAGCATCGCAGAGAACGAGAATTAGAGCTTGAGTCTCAGAGATTGAGAAAGACCTATGGATTCATTCAATTTAACCGAGGCACCGACAGATGCTGGACTATCTGTTTTCGAGGAGGCCGGAGATAGGCCCAGCGAGGTGTGGCGGAGCCTTGGATGGCTTGATGTTGACCAACCCAATGCTCTCTCATGGAGCTGTCACAGCAGACCTGATAGATTGGATGCACGTGGCTGCATAACTGCCAGCCTCAGCCACAATGCAGGAAACAGCGAGATATCCGGCCGAGATGGACGGAGATCTCCACCCGCAGGACGATCCTCCAGCTTTTCAAGCTTACCTTCCTCATTTGGTCCGTGGAAACGAGGAAGGACTATTTCGTTCTTACATAGAACCAAGGCAATTAGTTCCCGTCCATGCGCGATGTTTGCCAGCAGGGCCAAGGCAGAGAGAATGAGCGTTCCCCAAAACAGTGGGGACGGGCAACTGGAATTGCATCAATGCACCGAGTGCACATCATACGGAAAGCGCGATCATGATCGAAGCGAGTCTAGACTCTAACGGCAGGTGAAGGAAGGTGGGAACGCCGCCCCACCCCGCTGACTGATTGATTCCTGAAGATCAGGTGAAAGAAAAATTCCAGATGACGGCCCCTCAGGTACATTCTCTCTTACCGATTTTTCAGCGGACTGCCTTCGTCGTGCTGGTCCTATCACGTTTCAATCCGAACTACCACGCCGTCTCAGGTGGATGCCATCCGGGTTGGTCTCATCGCTAAAGGTGCTTCCGGTCTGACCGCGTCAACCCATTCCATGTTGCATGTCGCTTGGCCGCCTGGGATGGAACGAGAGACGCAGTCCAACGACAAACATCGAAAAACCCAACGGTCACTTGTCTTCGATTCCCTTTTTTATCTCTTTTCCCCCTGATTGAAGCCAACCGACACCGCTAGGTTTATCTTACCGACCTCCCTCTAGAAGTTATTGGAACCACGCCAAGCCAGCCACCGCAGCTTCCGAGCTTCGTCAGTTGCGGAAAGGGACTTCAGCCCCTGCCTGGCGTCCACCAACTAGCAACTGGGTAGGGAGGCTGGCTCAGCCACGGACCAACCCAGTCGAGCACCAATAACACCAACAAGCAATTTTTCAACGTCGCAACAGGGATGCTATTTGGCCCTTCACCACAGCCCACGATGCTACTTTGCCGAGCAAGCAAGCCGGCCCCCCTGATCCCGTCTTAGTCAACGTGACTGAGAATGCTGCAGCCTGCGAGCGTTTGCCAGTGAGCACAGGAAGCGCGGAACATACTGCAAATTTTGGTCCCAACTTGAGGTGCCACTGGCTGCATATCCGAACGTCGGCATGGTAGGCCTCCCCTGCTCGTGGGGCTTTGTTAGAGGAGATTTTGTGCTATGTGCGCTTGAACTTTCAGGACAAATTATGAGACGGGAGCAGCGCGTGCTACTTTTAGAATGGACTTGTGGCCTGCGGGCTGGGACGGCCAACGCTTTTTGCTTCGTGGAAAACAAATACGCGTTGGTTCGAGTCAACATGGCACAACCAGAAAGGCATCATACCAGCAGATCGTGAGTAACTCGACCCCGACTGGGTGAGCTTTAATAGAGACGAGCCGTTCTCCCCCCAGCCCCCAGCCGGCCGTCAGTATGGGGCGAACACCTCGAGATGACATGAGGACATGGCCTGAATATGGAGGCAGACGCCGTCAGCCACCACGCCGCACGTTCTCATTCGTTGAATTCGAAGCAAAGAACCTCCAGGGAAGGGCGGTGCCGCAGCTTGCAGCGCCGTCCACAAGACACGTACCTCGGTGCTGCACCCCAAGTTCGCAAGTACCTCGCCTCGATGCTGTCCCCGGAGGGTACGGAGAGCCCACGGCTTCTGAGCGAGATGAGCTCCAGCCTTACGGAGTACAAGAGTACACTACACAGGCATTTCAAATGTTAGCGTGTTAAGGAATCCACTGTTACTGCCCTGTTCGATTTCAGAACATCCTAGTAACAGCAGGACCTTCGCTACGCTAACATTCCCTTTGAGATGCCTGTGTACTTCAGTAGGTGTACCTCCCTCCTGTCTGGGTCTACTGCAGGTAAGCCACAAAAACGAGCCTACTGTAATAAGCGGAGACATCACCATGTTCGCTCCATCAGACGCTTTACTCAAACGGGCTCTGAAGGGGCTCGCGCCAAGGTGCAGAGATGCTCGTGGCATTGTCGTTGGCATCGCAGCCCCCGGGTCAGCTGGCAGCACGGAGGACAGGACGGGGGGAAAGACACAACCAGGCTGGCGGGAATGGGAACACACCAAAAAAGGGTCCAACGGGACCACCAAGCTCTAGGCGCCAGCCGGCGTCCTTCCATCTTGCCTTCTTTTTTAATTGGCCCTCATTCCCATCTCGCCTGGGCTGGATCCTTCTTGCTCCTTTCCTTTTCTTCTTTGCTAGCCTTGACGCAGTAATCCCATCTCTGTTGCCTCCTTAACTGTCTTTGTTGGAACGTCTAACAAGCAGTTTACTCTGCCTTTCTCTACTACCTACGTTGCTCTGCTCACCATCACCTAATACCTACCTACCTACATACCCACCTCATTGCCACCACGGAATCCTCGACGACAGTTCTTCGACCTCTTCCTACAAATCCTCTTCCGAGACGAACCAAGCTTCCGAATCAGGAAGCCATTAAACGCCAACCTCGAGCCCTCACACAAGCTCTTCTGCCAGATTTCTGGGTCGGTCGGCGCGTCCATTCCGAACTGCTGCTCTGCTCTATCCACCCATCCACCCATCCACCCACTCACCCACACCGACCGATTTCCGCTCCGGTCCTTGGGAAAGACCCCCACAAAATCGGGCAAAATGCACCAATCCGTCTCGGTGCTCATCGCGCTTCTCGCTACCACCGCGTCCGCCGTGACGCCGGCACGGTTGCACTGCCTCCGATCGCGAAATGTCGAACTGTCCCAGCTGGGCGGCTGTGGAATGGCAGGATCCGTCGCCGCCTGTTTGTTCATGATTCCGGATGATGTTACCCAGGCGGACCTCGAAACCTGCTGGGTGAACGCTGGTTGCGACGTCACTGAGGCGGCCGTCGAGGCCCAATGGGCTCTGGAAAGATGCGATGAATTTGGAAAAATTGCGGAGGAGCTGCGCATCCGTCATGCCCCGATGGTGCAGGCTCGCGCGACAACCGACACAACAGCAGCCGCTGAAACCACGGCAGCAGCTACTACAGCGACCGCTGCCACAACTGCCACGGCTGCTTCTACTACCGGCTCCGGCACGACTGCTACTGCCGCGACCACCGGCACCGCTACTACAGGCACCGGAAGCTCATCAACAAAGGTTTGCTCTACTACTACCACCAAGTCGACGACAGTATGCCCCGTCTACTCAACCGGTGCTAGCTCCGGCAAGACTATCACAAGTGGGTGCTACCCCACCACCGTGGCCATCGAGACTTGCGCTGCGGGCATGCTGTGCCAAGATGACCCCTCCGGCAACCCTTCGTGCTTGTTGATCGACAACAACATTGGTGGCGCCGGCATCGCCGTCGCTATATTCTTCGCCGTCGCCATCGCGGGCTCCATCGGCACCATCACCTTCCTCTGCTGCCGCGACCGCAAGGAGAGGAAGCGCATCCTTGCCAAGGCTGAGGCTGCTGCTATCGCCAAGGAGGCCAGGCTGCAGGGCAAGAAGCCTACCATTCCCCAGCCCGCCGAGCAACCGCTCATCTCAGGGGATGGCAATCAGCCGTATGACGCACACGACACCCACACCAGCGGCAACAACTCCAACCCTTTTAACAACCGCAACCACATGTAAGACGGACGCGAGGCATGTGTGGTAAGACGGAGGGATATATGGTAAGACGAAGGGATGGTGGTCATACATGGTTAATGTATTGACGGATGGGTCCTGGTATAGCATGGTCAAAGATACCTCATTGTGGAATTCTGGTTCCGGTGTTAAAGGGCTGCTTCATATCTCATGGGTAATGGACGGTTAGAAAGACAGAAATATTCAAACGATTCTTTCCAACGTAACGGAAGCGTACTGGATGCTTTATCGATTGCTTAATTCCCGGGTTCCCGTTGTGTCCGTCTGATCAGGGGGGTTGGCCGGATTACCTCGGAGGAGGGGTCCAACTACCGGGAGTTGGCCGGCAATACCTTCTTGGAAAAGAAGCTTTACCAGTCCAGTCAGGCTAGCCTAACTAACATACATAATGGACTAAATTCACGTGTCGAGCTGGTTCTCTTGAAGAAATTGGGGCGGAAATGTGAGTCAAGCCCTCCATCCTTTTGACGACGGCGACAGCGGCGGAGGACGGGTGAACGTTTTCGAAAGTCTACCCGCATCCCGGTGTCCAGACCCGGGGAGCAGCAGAGGAGAAACCACAATGCTGCAGTCGTGGCTTGATAAGTGTCATGGACTCGGATGGTAGACGAATGGCGGCGGTGAACAACAGGAAAAGATAGGGCGATTTTGTGTAGGTGCTGTGTCAATTTGGTGTCACCCTGACCTTCCCGTCGTTCTAGGCGTTCTCTGCTACTGTAAGTTAATGTAAGCAAAAGCGGTCGCAGATGTGTTTGCTCCTCCCACCTTCCTGCTCGCCAACCGTCGCAGGAGCTTCAGCGCTAAGGAGTCTCACCCCCTGACGCTCTTGTTACGGGGCGCCCTTTTGTCGTTTTCTCCCCCAAGGTAATAGCAAGGTAGGCAGGTCGGCCCTGCATCTGGCAGCGCAGCCAGCTTCGGCGAGGAAGGACAGAAAGCCAATCAGAATGAGTCATAAACCAATCCATCTGGCAGACGCGGGAGACAGGCGACAGTATTGGCTTAAAAAGGAAAAGGCGGTAGAAGGCAACGTGCAGGAGGTCGCCGAAAACGCCGATATCGCCACCCCAGATTGGATGATGGCCCGTGCATCCCCCTGGCGAGCAACGCTTGTGCCCAGTTTGCCCCGCTTGGGGTCTTGAAATCCAATCAGAGGCCGTCTACCCCACACATTGATGGCCGATAATTTTTTGGTTTTTTCCTTCGAACGCTGGTAGTGGACTTTGGGGTCCAGTCATTCCTGCTGCTTTTGCCTTCGTAGATTCCCCCGGCCCGGTCCAAGTCGACCTCCCGCCTTTCCTCGCAACCTGACTTTTAGACTTCGAGATCCTGAAATTTCTATTGCTCCGTGATTTCTACGCTGCAACTTTTCCCTCTAAACCCCTCTTGCGATCGTCCAATTTGACGAGACGCGCTTTCCTTGCCCCTCTCACGTCCTCGACGAGGCCACACGCCGAGTCCTTTTTTGTTTCCTAGGCATTCTCTTCTTTTACTTTGCCCGGTTCTGCCCCTCTCCACTCTGCCCATCATGATGCTCCGAAGCCGCCACGCCACCCGTGCCCTCAGGGCTGTCAACACAAGAAGCGCTCCCCGCGCCTTCACCACGTCTTCCGCCGTCGCCGCCCTTCAGGCTGCGAAGAAGGTCCCTGCCGGCGTGCGGAATAAGGCTACTGCTGCCTCTTCTGCTGCTGCTCCGTACGTGTTACTGCTCCCGACGCTGCTTGTTCCCCATGATGTGCGAGTATACATAGGTCGCAAGGTGACTCACGAGAAATCTATGGCTAACATGATTCTTCAATTGCAGTGAGGTTCGCGAAGCACCAGCACCTGCCTTCAACGCCGAGAAAGACCGTAGTCATGTCCAACCCCTTGTCAACCCCCGCGGTCCCGAGATGGACGAGTCGTACGTCAATTCGTCACCGCCACGAGCGACTTATAAGCCCGCGAAAGCTTACTCTGTTACACAGGTTCATCGGAAAGACTGGTGGAGAGATTTTCCACGAGATGATGTTGAGACAAGGCGTCAAGCACATCTGTTCGTGACCCAACTCGCAATTGCCGTCCTCGGCGTGTTAGTGGTGGCTTTGGCAGGAGGCCTATGGCTGACAGTGACTCACAGTTGGATACCCTGGAGGAGCCATTCTCCCCGTCTTCGATGCCATCTACAACTCAAAACACTTCGATTTCGTTTTACCCAAACACGAGCAAGGCGCCGGCCACATGGCTGAGGGCTACGCCCGCGCCTCTGGCAAGCCTGGTGTCGTGCTCGTCACCTCCGGCCCCGGTGCGACCAATGTCATCACCCCCATGCAGGACGCCCTTTCCGACGGTACACCGATGGTTGTCTTCTGCGGTCAGGTTCCTACCTCTGCCATTGGTAGCGACGCTTTCCAGGAGGCCGATGTTATCGGCATCTCCCGCGCCTGCACCAAGTGGAACGTCATGGTCAAGAACGTTGCCGAGCTTCCCCGCCGCATCAACGAGGCTTTCGAGATCGCCACCAGCGGCCGCCCTGGCCCCGTTCTCGTCGACCTTCCCAAGGATGTCACTGCCAGTGTTCTGAGGAGAGCTATCCCCACCGAGGTTGCTCTTCCTTCCCTCCCCAGCCAGGCCAGCAGAGCCGCCATGGCTCTCCTGCGCAAGCAGCTCGAGCAGTCCATCCAGCGTGTCGCTGACCTCGTCAACATCGCTAAGAAGCCTGTCATCTATGCCGGTCAGGGTATCTCTCAGTCCGAGGGTGGTGTCGAGATCCTCAAGGAGCTTGCCGAGAAGGCTTCCATTCCCGTTACTACCACTCTCCACGGCTTGGGCTCTTTCGACGAGCTCGACGAGAAGTCTCTGCATATGCTGGGTATGCACGGCTCTGCCTACGCCAACTCCGCCATTCAGGAGGCCGACCTCATCCTGGCCCTTGGTGCCCGCTTCGACGACCGCGTGACTCTGAACATCGCCAAGTTCGCCCCTGCCGCCAAGGCTGCCCACGCTGAGGGTCGTGGTGGTATCGTACACTTCGAGATTATGCCCAAGAACATCAACAAGGTTGTACAGGCTACCGAGGCTGTTGAGGGTGATGTCGCCGCCAACCTGCGCACTCTCATGCCTCTCCTTAAGACCATTACGATGGATGACCGCAAGGAGTGGTTCGACAAGATTCGCGCATGGAAGAGGAAATGGCCCATGTCTGACTACGAGAAGGCTGAGCGCTCTGGTCTGATCAAGCCTCAGACCGTCATCGAGGAGCTTAGCAATCTCACCGCCGATCGCAAGGAGACGACCATCATCTCCACCGGTGTCGGTCAGCATCAGATGTGGACTGCCCAGCACTTCCGCTGGAGACACCCCAGGACCATGGTCACCTCTGGTGGCCTGGGTACCATGGGTTACGGTCTGCCCGCTGCTATTGGCGCCAAGGTCGCTCGTCCTGATGCCCTCGTCGTCGACATTGACGGCGATGCCTCCTTCAACATGACCCTGACCGAGCTTTCCACCGCTGCTCAGTTCAACATTGGCGTCAAGGTCATTGTCTTGAACAACGAGGAGCAGGGAATGGTTACCCAGTGGCAGAACCTCTTTTACGAGGACCGCTATGCCCACACTCATCAGCAAAACCCCGACTTCATGAAGCTGGCCGATGCTATGGGTGTCCAGCACCGTAGAGTCATCAAGCCTGACGATGTCGTCGACGCCCTCAAGTGGCTCATCAACACCGACGGCCCCGCTCTGCTCGAGGTTGTCACCGACAAGAAGGTACCCGTCTTGCCCATGGTGCCTACCGGCTCAGGACTTCACGAGTTCCTCACGTGGGACGGAGGTCAGTACTCCAATTTACCCCCTCTTTTTAAGGCACACATGCTAATTCCTTTACAGAGAAGGACAAGAAGCGTCGTGAGCTGATGCGCGAGAGAACGTGTGGTCTGCACGGCTAAACGCACCATCTACAACCTTTTCTTGTTCATCTAATCTTTTCAAGCACATCGGAGGCGTCCATGCATATTGCTCTTCTCATCTTATACCACCAGCTTTGTTGGGTCTCTTTTCAATCACACGAGGGCCAACGATTATTTCCAATCCATCGAGATCAGGGTTTCTTCACGGGGCGACGAAAAAAAAAAGTAACACGGGTTTCCTGAAAAAACGGAGCAGGGTTGTCCAGCCAGTCAAAAATACCAAAAAACCATTCCTCAAAACTGTCTATTCTAACAGTACTTCTGCGGCAGTCATCGGAAGTTTATCATTTCGGGGCATCTCAAACATAAAATATGAACGTGGATTGACGTCCGGGCTATGAAGCATGTCACACGACTGTGCGGACAGTCTTGAAGAGTTGGGATCAGCCTAAGCTAGGCGGGGATTTGTACGCATCGAATTCCGTCATGAATTCAATGTTTAAAGTTGTAAAAGTAACTATGTTGTCCTTATCGTTGTGGTCGGTGGCGGCTGTCCTGATGGATGTCCAAGTTTGGCTCTGACATGCTGAAGCTGCGTACAGCCTTGTAAGGCAGATTTGAAAGTCATTTTTTCCCCTGATGACATCAAGCTGAGCCTTGTTAAGTATTGATGAGAATCTACCTGCCTATTTTATCATCGTTTCCGAGCAAACCATCTGCTGGAAACCCTCGAACCGACGTGAGGTGTCATTCATGGCGGGCGCTTGACAAGCTTCATGACCCGCACCGAAATGTCTGCCCACATTGAACATCTCCACATGCTTCTGCTGACTACATATCAGCAAACTGATGTCTGAAATGGAGCGAGGTGTATTTTTTTCCTTCCTTTTCGAAGCTAAGACGGGAGAGATGCCTCTGCTAATCGTTGTCTCAGCCTTCAACATTGACGCCTTCTTGGCTGTCCTCAGACCGCCCCCAAATGATGAGGCCTTCTTGTTTGCCGACCTCGATCACGTCTGCGGCACAGTGGAACCACCACCAATGTAAGCTTGTTGGAATCAGGGCGCGGGGATGGAGGTCTCTCTAATGCACGACTCCGGGGGGCTGATGAGTGCTTTTGAGCCTATTGTCCCCGTCCAAGGCGCGACCAGCCCCCACGGCTGACTCTCGGCTGCTTCTTCCCTGGAAATAACTACCAACGGCACCGTCGCATCCTCGTGGGGGGCTTTGCAACCGTGCAGTCAGCAAATCTTGGTAAGGGCCAAGGGAATTCCCGTCTCCTCTACATATGGCGGCGGCGGCAAGTACCTACCTCGGAACGGCGTCTGTCATCCCCGAAAGAGTTTACGACATCGATGTGTGCACGATCGGCCTCACGACGGCACCTTCTAGGGACACGCAGTGGCCACTCCTGGGTGACGGAGGCGAGGCGGATCGCAAGATCGCTCGCAACCCTGTTCCCGCGGGGAGCTCGACTCAATACACTGACTTAACGATCGAGACACTCACCCTTCGGAAACGCCCCAGTCACCCTCCCCGATGCGGAGATGAAGTGGATGGGCAGAACAGATGTGGGGGAACGGAACGACTCGACAGGACTTTGGGCATGACTGGCGGTTTGGTCCCACGGCTGGTAAGGTTTTGTGACGCTTTGTCGGTCAACGATGTTCCGTTCAATCGCGTACGACAGTCCTCACGCTTGTCGCTCCTTTTTGGGCTGGCTAACCCAGGTTGCAGTCCATGAGATACGCGAGCCCTCGACCCCGACTTGGACAAACTGGCCATCCTCGTGCCTGCAGTGCTGTACCGGTCGCTTCTCCGGAAGCACTGCCTAGTGTTGTTGGTGTCCGTCACACGCTGCTGCTTAGGACCGAGATCGTGCTCGCGCCTGGGCTATTCCGACTTGCTCCGGTACAGCTCTCGGAGTCCGTGGGTATCCAGGCAAGACGCTCTTTCAACCTGAAGTGGAGCAGCGCGGACATTGGTACGAACATCAAGAACCTTAGCTCGTCAAACTTTCAAGAGATCAACAGAGAGACAGAGAGCTACCTAGCCAACGTCTCTCTTCGTTTGAAAGATTGCGAGCAAGATGTCCCAATAAGCATAACCGCAAAGGCGTCCCAAGGTGCGTTGAGCGCATCCTGAGAGACGAAGGCATCGAAGATGCCTGGTTCATTCATGATAAGCTGGAGCCACTACCACGACCTTGTCCCAGTCTCCCACATCAACTCCCACAGTTTATGTACTATGCCGGGCAGTTCCAAAGCATCAAAGATGGCAATACCTCTCGCATAGAGGTCGAGTCCTTTGGCGTGGTACTCTACTCTCCAGCTACCTGACTATCAAAAGCTAAGGTTATCGATAACGGCGCCTCCCACAACATCACAGCGTTGCACGGCTGACCTACAACTCCGCTGTAGACCAACATTTGGGAAATGATGGTTTCAACAATGCCTACTACTCCGGGTGGATGGATGGCCATGACCCAAGGCGGCGAGAACTATGGTCCGGTCACGGGCGAATCCTTTCTCAGCGGGACGCGTAATTTCTCTGACACTACCGAGCTGTAGTAGGAGACGGAACATGAGGGCCGGGGTGGCGAGGTTATGAATCGGGATCGAGATTGGGGATGGATCTGATTGGAGTTTGGCATACTTCATACTCATAAAATGCAATGATATCTCAACATCACTTATACGCGTTCATACATCGATAATCAAAGGGCCTGGCTTACGTGCTATACTAGCTAGGCTACTTCTTAGAAGAGGTCACATTGTGAAAAGCAAGCTGTTCTTTGCTTGATCTGCTGTGATTCCTCGAGTCTCCATGATTAAAATGTGTACAACATCGAGCAAAATCAGGAAAGCTTCGCCCGTTCTCCTCGTTCGTCGTCATAGGCGATCTCAAAGCTGTACGCCGGATCGTAATGCATAGCCCAATAACCGTCCCATATCTTCTTCGTAACAGGGCCAAGACGTCCTCCGTTGACAGCCTCCCCGTCCAGTCTGGTTATCGGCATGATGCCTCCGGCCGTGGTGCACATGAAGATCTCCTCGGCACGGTAAGCGAGCTCAGCTGGGACGACCTCCATGCGGACAGGTATCTTGTGAGCCTTTGCGACATCTATCACGCTCTTCCGAGTGACGCCCTCCAGAACACCTCGGTCAGGCGTGAGAATGGTGCCGTCCTTGACTAGGCAAATGTTGAACCCCGATCCCTCGGTCAGGTTGCCGTCGCCATCCGTCAGGAAGGGATACGTGGCCCCGCGATCGGAAGCCTCGAGCATCCCCCTGTTGAAGTCTCCCCACTGCAAGTTCTTCACGGTCGGGTCGATGGCCCCCGGCGGAACCCGGCGGACCGTCCGCGCGACGATGGCGTCGCCACCGCGGACTTGGACAGAAGGCGGCATGACCCAGATGAAAGGCAGCACGAGCATGTAGAGCCTGTTGTTTTCAGAGAGCTCCCGCGGGTCCGAGAACATCACACTCTTGAGCCCCCGAGTGACGATGAGCTCGACGAAGGCATCCCTGATGCCTGTTCGGGCCACCATCTCGATGAGGGTTTGCTTGATTCGGTCGCGAGAGAGGGGGAGCTTCAGCCGTAACTTGGTGCAGCTCGCGTCTAATCGGGTGAGGTGGTCGTCGAGACGAAAGAACCTTCCATCCCACACTGAAGGGACGTCGTACGTCAAGTCGCTGCGCAGAAAGCCTTGGTCCTGGAGGGGAATGCGTGCGTCGGATATAGGAACTATTTCGCCATGCACCCAGGCAATTCCTTTGGCGAAGGGATTGCTGCTTTTCTCCAATAATATCTGTCGCCGTCGGTACCCGGAAAACACTTCTGGCATGGAAGCCATCTTGCGGAAGTAGCTTTGGGTGATAGTTGGATTGTCTCAGACTCCAGCGATGTTCTTGCGGTTTAAGAGACAAAGGATATTTGTCCTGACTGGGCACGGATACTTGAACGCGAATATACTTATCTCAGTGTTGGATGGAGGAGTGTAAAAGAAGTGAGGAGGTAGCTACAGTTGATGTCATCGCCATAAAGGCGGAGACCGCGGCATTCCGTGCCCCCAATAGCTCTGCCGAAACTCAAAATTCTACTCGACATACCTTCAAACCTACCGCAGAAAAATGTTTATATTCGATGATCAGTCATCGAAGCAGCGCGATATTCGGACCATGCTTGCAACCGAGATCCCAACTTGAAAGGCAAGACCACGCACTAGCCTCCAGAGACAAGAACTAAAGTACCATCTTGATTCGAGATCAATAGGATCAAATTTGAACGAAGCACACCGGATTGGGCTGTTATCCCATAATCATTCAAAGTTGGCGACGCCGAAAAGTAGGGTGGGAAACGTTTTGATTGGTCGCCATCAAAGCCTGATAGAGTAACTCTGCCATCTACTGAGAATGAACGGAACTGGCGAGCCTTTCGTAGGGGATTTCCTAGGAGGCAGGTGAAAACGGACTGGACCAGTGATATCTCCGGCGCAATTACCAATTGTACTTCGCGGACTATCAGTGAGAAAGTTCTTGCCGGTTCGGGACCGCAGATGTCGGCGATCGCGTATTTAAGAGCTATGATTTGATAAGCAGACTTTCCTGGCAACGGAGGTTAAATACTTTGATGCTGAAAGTGCTTCCCTCCGGTTCACATTCGTAGAGGTTTGGCTGCAGATTCGGGGGCTTTTAGTGGACATAGCGGATTCAAGGCCGCACCCATCAAGTAGTGAGCTTTTTGAGCTGAAAAGTCCAGATTGGTCGTTGACTATTTGTCCAAGAAGCTTTTGAAAGAAGTCTAGCCCCCAAAAAATAAAGAAGGGGAGACGTGCAGCTGAAGTTTGATTGCAATGTGCGAGTAATACTCCGGTATTCAACGAGTATGATGGAGTATCAACGAATCTCAGTCGGAATATCTAAGATGAAGTCCCTACACCCGGTCTTGCTCTTCTTACACCAGTCGCAAAAAGCTATCCTGGTAATCAGGTAGTCAGAGCAGCCAATCTCCCTGCGGGCTGCTTCCAATATGTGGCACCGTCCCTTCGAGGGACCGTCACGGATGGTCCTGTCACCGCAGCGGCCTTCCAACGGAACGACTTCACCAACACTACCGAGGATTGTCTTCATCTTTCCATCTTCCCCCCCAAGCACGCAATCGACAGAAATACTAGCCTGGAAGGCACCGGACAGAGCGATTGCTTGCCTATGTTGGCGTGGATTCACGGCGGCGGCTTCAGTTTCGGAGGCACCAACGTTCCTTTCCAGCTTGCCCCCAATTGGATCGAGAAGAGCCAGAAACACATTGTTGTTCAAGTTCAGTATCGACTGAACCTGCTTGGTATACCAAACGCAGCTGGTCTTGCTGAGGAAGGCAAGAATCTCAACTTGTCTCTTCTCGACCAGCGTCTTGCGATCGAAAGGGTTCGGGACAATATTTCTCATTTCGGAGGCGACAGGGACCGTATCGTACTTTGGGGCGAGAGTGCGGGCGCGTACGCCGTTGATGGCTACCTTTTTGCTTGGTCACAAGACCCCATTGTCAATGGGGTTGTCGCCGACTCGTGCGGTGGCCATTGAGGGCATCTTGTCTGACCCAATGTCAAACAACCACACCACCTTCTCCCAAGTTGCCAGCCGTCTGGGATACCGCAATCTATCACCAGAAGACGAGCTCGAGTGTATGCGACAGGTACCCGAGTCGAAGCTGAAAGCGTACCTGCAGGCGGACATTGGCGAGGGAGGAGCCGTTGACGACGCCCTCGCGTTCGAGGCGTTCCCTGATAATGTCACCTTCTTCGCCAACTACACAGGGAGAATCGGCAATGGGTCCACCAAATATCCAGCCCAGATACCCCTTCTCGTCGGCACAAACTCCAATGAGGGTGCTGCCGTTGTTCCGTACAACTTCATTGGCACAGGGACGACCACTGCCTTGCCCGCTGACCTCGCCAAGGTCGCTCAAGCTTGCTCCATCAATTTTCAGTGCATGACTTTGAAGGAAAGGCGACTTCGATCAGAGGCTGGCGCAACCACATACCAGTACCTGTACGATGGTAACTTCACCACCACCTGGCCTTTACCCTGGCTGGGCGCGAATCACGCGGCTGAACTGCTGTTGATTTTTGGCACTTACGGAATCGATGGTCCATCGACGGATTTCGAACGGCAGATTAGTGAGAGGATGCAAGATTTGTATCTTCAGTCAGTGCTCGATCCCAAGGAAGGGCTCAAGAGAGCGAGATGGCCCGCATCAAAGGCACAGCCGGAAGGATCAGCAGTTGTGAAGTGTGGACCTAATGGCAAGGTACAACAGACCACCATTGCTAATAGAATGCGAGAAGAGTGTATTAAGAATGGACCAGGACCATGGTTATGCCGTTTAAAGTGAATGGCTTGTAGGAAGCCTCACTAGAGCCATGCTAGACATCCAAAAGTAGGGTATGGTGATTAGCAAAGAAAACGAGTCTTTTTTTCCTGGGAAATAAGTAATAAGAGATGTTTGCCATTTCATTATGAACGATACTTTCCTGCTTTTTCCTCAATATGTGCCGGGTTGCTGATTGACCACCATTCAGGCAGTTGAGTTGCGTTACTGAGTTGGTTAATCTCTAAAATTATCGAAATAGTCAAGGAAGCGAGAGATGGATCCTTTCAACCCAATCTATGCGGCTCCCGCTGATGGCATTCTTAATGTCTGCAGGTGGATTCCGAGCAACCCGGGTTGGCGCGTTACCGAGACTACATGGACAGCAGTAGAATCTGCTGTAACAGAGAGATTCTTCGAAAATGGTGCTCCTCAACGTTCCAATAGGTTTCGGCGAGATCGAACATCCGTGTTTGATATTCCAGAATCTAAGCATTTGAGAAGAACCGAGTGGCGACGCTAGAGCCAAGCAGCCAACACAAAACCTGTCATTTGGGCGCCATGCTATTTCCATCTCGGACAGGAATTCGTCACGGAGGTAAGGTAGGCATGTGGTATGATGGGTGTCAGTGTCGATTAACCAATATGTCGTTGCGCGGATCGATAGGTGGTCAACACCAAGCCGCGGTCGGCAAGCGAGGAGCTACAATGCATCCAACATTCCAACCATCGCATACGACTATGCAGACAGCCTTGAACTCAACTTGGCTTGCCATCTTACTGTTGTCGTCCAAATGTTTCTTGGCGCTGATATGCGGGAGTCCGTGAGTTCAAGCACGTTGTCTGTGAGATGGTCAGTTCGCAGGTAGGGCTGTTCAACTCCATCGACGGCACCCTAACAACACAATGGAACCAGCAAGTACGTTAGAAAACCACCAAGTTATGATAGTCCTACCTGATATCGCTTGGACAGTTTCAAGCGTTTGCTGATTGAACATTGAATGCGCGGAGATGTCAAACAACGGTTCCTCGCGGGCTAAACCTGAGACAATGCACAATAAAGAACATTTTCAAGACTGAAGGGCAACGCTTTTGCCCGCATAACACTCATAGTACTCGGGCGATTGCCGCTTTCAGAGAGAGTTCACCGGATGGGGCCCTGGCGGCCAGGCCGAAGACTCGGAGGGCGGGGCGAGGAGGAGTCGACGGCAGAAGAATACTGAAAAGGAGAGAGAGATGTGCACTCTGCATGACGCGATTACAATAGAAGACTCCATTTGCCCCGAAGTGGATTGAGTCGGCAGACACCGAGATGTCGGCGCACTAAAAGTACTTTAAACAAGCCATTGGGATCATGACTGGGGAGGAATGTGAATTTGGGGAAAGCCGGGGAATCCATGACATCAGCCCGTCGCCCGATACAAGCGCCGGCCAAGATTGACGACTTGGCTGCTGGAGACATCTTAGGGGAAACGTAAGGTGCCTATGACGAACCTTCACGGCGAATTGGGAGTGGGAAGCCTTACAGAAATAGGCTTTAATCTGACCTCGCTCTCGTCCTATGTAGTTCTTCCATTCGTTCGTTTGGTCTAGCAACAGAGGCGCCTTAGAATGGCTGGACTGAGGTCATCCCTCGGCTAGCTTTCCCTCAGCCTAACTTGATTCCATCCTCATAGGTATGGATCGAAATTCTTGATCGCCATACCTCCCGTGTCTGCGCACCCCTGTCTCAAGCGAACCCCCCCCCTTTCTCGCCCCAAAGCCAGCGGAAAGGTAGATTTGGGGCGGCTTCGGGGAATTTGATTGGTGCTGAGTGTTGTTACCTGTGCACACCCCAGATCGCCCTCCCTTGATATTCTATCTGAAAGACGACGGCTCATAGGCGACCGTCAACCCGTGTCACGACGGACCGGTTTGCGTGTTCTCCGAGCCACGGCAAAGCATGGCGTGCCTGAGCTTGGGGCGCATGTCTGCTTCTGTTCCCCAATGGCCCCCAGCTTTTCCCTGTCGTGAGGAGACCGAATATGGATGCGTTTTCCCCTTTTACTGCTGCAGTTGTGGCGTGCCTGCGGCGAGGTGAGCCAGATCTGTTGGTGTTTCAGCGATCGAACAAACCATGGTGCCCGTAGCAGTCTGGTGGGTGGGCGGCCTCGTTGACGGGGATGGCTGGACAACGTGTCATTCCATCGGCGGGTTGTCAAGTCGCGGCTGCGTGGGTTGTCCCCTTCCACACACCCCCTTCTTGTAAGTTTGGTTCATCAAACAGTCAGAATTCTGACCGGGGGTGGACCACTCGCTGTTTACAGCATATGGTCTCTTGGCGTACGCACATATTAGAATGACCCGCAAGCCCGCCGTTCACCATCGACTCTGGCGAGCATCTGTCCAAGCAGCACCTTCCTCGATATGTCCTTGAAGCTCAGAGCACGCAACTGGAGCCCCATGGGAACGAGTCGTAGAGGCGTTTGGGCTTTTGCCTCGAGATTTTCTTTCCGTTTCCTGGCCATCGCTGCCCTATTCACCACGTATCATTGCCTTGACCTACATGTCCGTTACAGGGACTCCGTACGCGCCAAGTATTCGGCTACGCAGTTCACCATTCTCTCAGACTACGACGAGCAAGCTCTCAACAGCCCAGGATGGGAGGTTGATTCCCACTCATCGAATCCTGACAGGATGGCCCTGCTTGAAAACAGGTTGAGCTGGAAGAGGTTAGGAGGAGGTCGAGAGGGAGAAGCCTACATCTACAATGATTGCGTCATCAAAGTCTACGACGAGAAAAGCAGTCCATTCCGCAACTGTATGCCCAGCACAGATGACGGTTTGAGGAGATGGCCGACAGAGATACCAGTCAGTCTCATCATGGGAGGTCGCCAGGACGCCTCGACTCTGATGGACGATGACCTGTACAGCGACTCGTTCGTTCCAGTCAAAGACTACTTTCTCGCCACCACCGATCCCTCATTGCCTCCAAAGTGGCATTTGGTGACGCCTTTCCTCAAGGCTGGCACCCTCTCCAAACTTGCAAAGAGGCTGCGGACGTCAGAACACCCACTCACCTATCACGAAGTTGATATGATGTTCCGATCGTCATTCGAGTCTCTTCTTTCTGCCCTCGAACACCTTCACCGAGCCCACAATCTCTGCCACGACGACATCAAGATGGACAACATCTTTGTTGCGTCGGAGACGGACCCCATGCGGTGGAAGTTGGGAGACCTGGGCAATGCTCGTGAACCGGAACACCCGTACCACTTCACCCCGCTCTGGACAGCGGACACTCCGCAGCTGCGCGACTGTCGTGCCAATGACGCACTTCGTTTGACGAAGTCCTACATGAAGTTTATCCGAGCTGCCAGCGGAAATCCCGGTGTCTTTGACGTCGCGTTCTTCCAAGGTATCGAACCCGCCAGCAGGTTCTACTGGACGGTCGCCGGCGCCGATTCCCCCCTCTCGGCGGCCGACGTTAGAGAGCTTTCATCGGGCTACCGTCCTTTGGAAGATGGTGATGAGATGCTGTGGGCGGCAATGGAACGTGTCGAGGCGAAGAGCTCGGGTGGTTGGAACGGCGTCACGAAAGCCTTACTGGGTTGGAACGTGCCTCTGGGGAGAGCTGTGACAGCCGAGTTGAGGGTTGGCGCGAAAGAACTGATGGGCCAGGTTCTTGGGCTCACCGGCATTCTCGGAGTTCCGGTCACTTCGTGTCAAGGGAAATGATTTGTGAGGAATCTCGGGCTTTATTCAAGGTGTTAAGGAACGAGGAAAAGGCGATGCTACATGTGATGGGCGGCGTTGGAATATAAGGGAATGCTTGCCGAAGCGATATTTTTGCGGTTCAATGTACAATACCAGGGCGGGACTACGGTGTACACTCAAAAATCACACGATTTCAAGTTGAATAGAAGAGAATCCAGGCTTTTGACATTATCGTAAGTTGCTTGAGTCGCCAATTTTAGTGCATTCCCGTTCTGGGAACGCAGCACAGAATTGAATGTAACGCACATCCGTAGCGTATTCTGTGTGAAAAGCATGCCTGGTTTAACAGTGGGCGTAGACTACTGATGATACAAGCATCTTAAACATCAGACGCAGCCTGCGCTCGCGTCGAGTAGAAGCAAGCTGCCGCATAGCCCATACCCATCATACAACGACTGGCATGACGTTGCAGCAGACGTTGGACTCCTTTCCGACTACAAATCGCTCGCAGGATGTAATTGAGGGCCACACTCTTTCGACCAAGAGGTCGCGTGTGCTTGAATGCCTTTGACACCACGTTTTGACAACCCCAACCGCTGATCGTCCATCCTACCAACGCCGAGAATTACCATCGATCCCCCTTCTCGCAATCATCATCCACCTGTGAGTCTTTGGCTTTGACCTGGCTAAAGAAGAACCATGTCTTCGCGTGCCGGGACCGTTGCGACGCCTTGACCATCTGTACTTGCGGGCCAGGATGGATGAGTAGCCCTGTGCAGGAACGACATAAACTGGGGCGAACTGCAAGATCGCCAGTGTCATTCAGCAATCATTAAATCACTTGAATGGTTTTGTGAGTGCAGACCGTAGATGTTCCTTCGTTCTACGTGGTTGAGCTGTTTGGATCAAACGGCAGTAACCTCCCACTTGCCGTTGATGAACTGTGACACCTTGGTGATGTCGAGAAAGTCCAAGTTGATGCTATTATACATATTCGTTACGTTATATCGTTCGCTGTCGGAAGAGCCCCTCTACAAGTGATCCATAAGTAGCCATGAGTTAGCAGACGCGAATTCAAATAATTCCACCTTGCAATCGTTAAGAAGGCAGTTATCTCTGGTAATGAAGCTGTTGCCGCCTATGACTACCTTTTCAACGCAATTCGTCAAGGCAGCCAAACCTATGTAAGAGCTAAATTGGTCCAAGGTTCCGAGAACTAGAAATTCAGCTCTGACAGCGACATGAAACCAAGCTTCGTTGCGGCGTGATGGGCTTTGCAAGCAACGTCACGCCATCGCAGGGGTCGCAAGATGTGGGCTGGCTAGCTCGGAACTCACAACAGATCTGGAAGGGTGGCCGAGTTGGTTATGGCGCCAGGTTAAGGTCAGCTTAACATCTGTTTCCTGGTGGGGCAACCCGCGCGAGTTCGAGTCTCGTCCCTTTCAAGAATACTTTTTGTCCTCGCCATATTGTCGAGGAACTAAGGTGCTGCTAACGCCAACAGAGGAGAAGCCTGCGATAGTAAGGAAGGTGACAGGGTTCTTGAATGAGACCATTCTGAATTGAAGTTGAGGGTTTGATTGAGGTCAAGTGCGTAAAGAAAGTGGGTGGAGCTGGAGGTTGGGTTGGGTTGTTGGCTTGCAATCGGGGCATGCTGCTGGGGAAGCTTGGAGTTGTAATAACTGTTAATGTTGTGTATAATGGGTTATTATTATATTTTGACCAAACCGCCACGATGACACAACTGGGGCACACTTTATCGTGCATCTCAAAATGATAGCGCCAATCAAAGTGTATGATATAATGGGGCACCATGAGTTCAGAGCATCGCCCTCTGGATTAAGCTGCCGAGCAGCTCATCAATAACACATCTGGATTGGCATCGCTGGCGCAGTTTATATCTCGAAGAATTGGTGACCGCATGATTACGCAGAAAGTATTTGACAGAAACTTCTTTTTTCTGAGCGGTGGAGGTGAAAAGCCAATACTTAAAGACTTGCTCGGTTGACCGTGGACAGGCAGTGGAAGGCCATCACCGAGACTACTCATCCCACACCATTTGCAACTAGATTGAGCAGTCCTAACTACAAAAACAAACACGCAGACAGTCGGTTTGACCGGGACTTGACTTCGATAGCCATTACGCAAATTTGCTTCAAGAAAAATCGGCCATGGTGTACTGCCCAGTGCCATCGACCATGCTCCTCGATTTGCCACAGCCTAGTGAGTTGGGGGCACTGCTCCATGGCTACAGCGCGAGCCTCCTGTCGAGAAATCAGCCTAGATTTGCCCCAATCCACCGAGTAAGGCGATGTTCTTTGACAGACTTGACTTCAGACCGTACAGTTGATTTTTGTCAATTCTCCGTGTAAAACGGTGGTGATCTAGCAATAGGACGCCAGTTGCTTCATAACGTTGACGATTTTTTCTGACGACCGTCGACTTGAAGCGGGTCTGTAGGGCTGTGACAGCTGTCGTTCAACCCTGTGTGTACCGAACGTGGTCTATGTTCCCTCGGAGCTGGGAAAGTGAGTGCTTCTCAAGCCTTTTCGGCTCACTCGCGGTATAACTATATCAGCATGCCACACGCAAGCGGACTGGACCTAATGAGTACATTACGACGAGAGGTTTCCGTTGCAGATATTGATAAGGGTCTGAGCACCTGGGAGCACTATTCCTTCGGGGGTTACTACGTGCTGGTGACAAGGGGGTCGCAGAATCAACGGCGTAATGTAACTCATTGACGTCGGAACGTGGGAGACCTTTGGCTCTGCTGCATTACAAGTCCCATATACCTCCAAGGGCGACCTCTGCGTCCACAAGCATGAGGATCTGTTGTAAGAGGGAGCAAATATTTCAGGGGTCGGAGGATAGATAGAGCCACTGGAGACAGCCAGCTGAGTGAACAAGAGTTCGGGCCTTGCGGCAGATCATCGATACGAGCTCAGGGGTACGCTGCCCTGCTGAAGATAAATTCAGATTACACCACGGGCGATCTGATGTGGATGGGCCTAATAGGTGAGAACAGAAGGTTCTGGGTTGTATCTAACTTGCATGTCCTCTCTACTGAGGCTGGAACAATATACCTCATTAACCAGGAACGGTGGGTTTCTACCACAGCACCTTTTCCGCCAGATAGATTAGTCGCCTGGAAGAGCTCGCAGACGGAAACCGTGGTGCGCTGCAGTGAGAGTGCGTGTGAAGATGCAGGAAGAGCTTCAAGATCCAGGCGAAGAATGTCTGTCCTGGCGCACCTGTGGGACCAACCTGCCCAGGCTCCTTGAATGGACCTGATCAATGACACGTCGTCAGCTGATGTTTCTCATTTGGCCCAAGGTTTTGCAATCAATCCGGGTCACGAAGGCCCAGTTTTCGAGTCAGATTCTCAACTAAGTGAAGGCAATATATCGCCGTGATTCTAGGTTTCGAATTTCAGGAGCGAGGAAAGGGTTTGTACTAGAGCGAGGCTTTCTTCCTATGTAAGTGCGGCTTCTTTACATTCAGCGACAATATTTGAGTGATCTTAGAAACACACGTGGCGTGCCAGTTATTGTCAACTGGGCTTTGCAAAGCCACGTGCCGAGGGATTGCTATTACGTGTCCGTGGGTGTTACGGAATTCCATAGTTGCAAGCTACGGTATCAATAAACTACGCAGGCAACTCCTAAAAGAAGCCCGTTCTTTTGAAAGGGCAGCTAGTTGTCTCCAACAGTGTAATCAGGTATATGTTATGGCAGTGAGATAGAAGTTCCCACTGGATTTCCTCAGCGCATTTCCCTGCGCTCCTCCGCATAGACTAACCTCGTCAAAGATAGCCAAGCACAGCTGCAGCCACGAGCCCAACATTGAACAGCAAACTTGCTTTCTGGTAGGTGCGCTGCATCCTCAAATCCTGTATGTACCACTCGCCGCCGACTAGCTTCCAAGTCTCGTAGTAGAAGCCCCCGCCTCTCAAGCTAGCCCATGATCCCATGTGCTTTGAGAACAGCTGGTCTTCAAAGCCGAAGATAGCTTTGACCTGGTCAGGCTCCACGTATTCGAAATCCCCGAGTCCGATGTTGTGTAGTGTCTGTAGAGGAGTGAAGAAACGCCCGAAGAATGCTGCGCAACTTGCGGCGGATTCGAAGACGAGGGATGAGTTTCCGATCACAATAGGCTGGCCGGTCGTGTCAAGGTAGCTGTAGTGTGCGTCGGGGAGCGCAATCTCTCGATGGAATTTGTCCCATTGCTTGGTGTCGGCGTATCTTGCATATCGCGCCTTTTGCCGCGAAATGGCGAGGGCAACTTCAGGTGATACGTGGGCCATAATGTGGTGAGAGGTGAGACAGTCAGTAAAGGATGGGCAAAACTAGTATAGCAGGGCGATGAATCAAGGTGATTATGCGCAAGAAAGATTGAGAGAATATTATTTTCCCTCTCAGAACTACTGCCTCTTTACTAATATCCCAAGAACCCCGCATTTGTCGATCCAAGGTGACCGACCAGATGACATCAGTATCATTGTTCAAGTGGAGTGTCTTAGCACTTGGCGTAACAAAAGGACCGGATACTTGAGCTTCACTCGACGTCCAGATCCCTATAGTAAGGCAATATATCGTCCGAGCTCACGTAAGCTCGACTATATTGCAGAAATGTTACTATTCTATCTACGGCTGCGTGGCCTGTTTCAAGATAGCAGCGAGATCCTTGGATAGACCCCAATCAATCAAGACCTTAGAAGCCCCTGGCTGGATGTTTAGAGCTCCACCGATAGTAGTGGGATTGGGACGTTGTTCCAGAACTCCGATAAAATACAACATCCGTTTGTGATTCAGTCAATAAGTCGCATTCGGTTGTCTGATAGGCATAGAATAGAGAGATGACTGGGATATTCATGTCCAATGAAGTCCCTCTAGGGAGACAAGGTCAATCATTGACTGTATCCAGTTGAGGAGCTCTCCTGGGGCTGAGCACCCCGTCCCGCAGTAAAGATTCTGACAGAAAATTGTTATTCAAAGAGCCTAAACTAATTGGAGCCATGCAGCCGAATTTCTCAGGGAACTTTCTGAGGCAGGTAGAGTTGGTCTCTTCAATGAAACTGAAAACAATACGACACTGGTTGTTGTAAGAGCCAGTTTCGAAAAACGGCCAAGTCGCAAAACCGAGCCACTTCTCCGGCGACCCGGAGCGGACTTCGGAGGTGGATAAGTGGCTGTTTTTTCTTTCTTTGCCAGGCGGCAGCTACCGGCCGATAGAAGTTATCGACTGAATGAAGCCAAAGCCAGCTCAAAACCACTCATTAATCACACAATTTTACTGTTAGGCTAAACATACGATTCGAAAACTTCTCACAACTTGGACGTCCTTATGTTATAGTCCATTGGAGCGAACAGGGCACTAAGAAGATCTAACAAGAGAGCAGCCAGGTGCACCGCCATTTGATCCACCTACGCAGTACCTTAACCAAACCCGGTCCCGGCGGCCCCAACAAACGTAAGCCGATAATTTCTAATCACGGTTTCGTCGGTTTTCAGCCCACTCTTTCCTCTCCAAAACCGACGTCGAATCGCGAACCATCGGAAAATGCGGTCCAGCCTCTCGTGCGAGTTTTGCCGGTAAGCCTGCGTCACCACTCGGAGCGTTCCCCCGTCGCTTATCGGAGTGATGGGACATCAAGGGCTAACGTCGCATTTCGCACCCCGCAAAGTCAGTCCAAGATAAAATGCGTCAATGACGGGAGTCCGCCGTGTCGCAAGTGCGACAAATCAGGGCGAACCAACTGCCAGTTGACCAGACCGCAAGTCAATGCCACGGGCCGCGCATCTAAGCGGGCTCGGAAGGACAACAGCGACGCGTTTGACGCGTCGCTACGAAGTTCCTGCGAGCAGGATGGCGAGTCTCAGCAGGTTCATCTATCGGCGCTGCATTCCAGAGGCCCGGCGACACCCAGTCAGGGGCCGGGTGGTCCCGAGTACCGCGACGGACGCGCCGGCATGGATGCACATCTCCAGAGTATACCAAAGGACCTGGTTTTCATCGCATTGGAGGCATTTTGGCGGAAGTTTCCCGAGCTGAGGGTTATTCATCCGTCATCATTCATGCAAGACTTCGGGTCGAGTAAGAGTTGCTCGAGGGAAAGCAGAGCGTTGTTAGCAACAGTACTCGCGATGACGAAGACGCAAAACCCGGATTCTCATCGCCTGCGAACGCAAATCCTCTACCCTAGTGAGCGCTACGCGTCTTATGCGTCCGAAGTACTGGCGGCCTGCATACTTCAGTCGCCGGACGTCAAGGTCATCCAGGCGCTGCTGATACTGACCCTCTTCGAATGGGGCACTCGAGACTTTCACAAAGCCTGGATGCACTGCGGTAGAGACGGGTCGCCCACCGCCAGATGTCGAGCAGCACAACTGACGAAAGGCAGGGATTGCGATTCGCATGATGCAGCTTCTCCATAGCTCCCGGGTCGCCCCTTTTCCCCTAGAGATTCCTCACCGAGCTGAGCCTAACGATCTGACAACAGCCATCGAGACAAGAACGTTCTGGGCGTGCTTCGTCATGGACTGCATGGTCAGTTCCGGCACGTATAACCCACGCGTGCTCCCGAAACCGCAAATGACCAAGCTGAATGTCCCCCGCCCCCCGACGTCTACCGAATTCGCTCTGGGATCCGGGTCGGTGAGCCAGACAGAGGACGCGGAAACCATTCTCACCCCGGGCGGAAGCAAGACCTCGGTGTATCTTGATCTCGATCACAGCTTCGGGATAATGGCAGATGGTTTCGATATTTACTCCGACGTCATGGCATTTGTTTTCAACGACGGCCGCAGAGCGCCCGGCATGTGCTTGCTCGAGAACTGCCCCTGGATACCCACATCACCAGTTGCGTGCTGGAAAAGGCGGCTGGGGGAATGGAGAGCTAAGCAGCATCACCGCTTACACTACCCAGAAAACAGTGTAGCTGCCCACGCAACCTTGGGCTACGGGGAGTCTTTTGTCTATCTCAACTTACTTTACTATCAAAGGTCAGCTTCTTCTCGGTCAGGGCTTCATCGAGGAAAATGTCCCTTCGCTGACTAGCCTCAATGTAGCATCATGATGCTACATAGGGAGTATTTCCCGTTCTTGCCAGGCCTTGAAGATCCTCCCAAAGGGCCTATTGACCCACCCCTTCTCGAGGCTGAGGCGCCCGCTGGATGGTGGGAAGAGAGTGCTCGAGAGTTCTTTGGAGCTGCAGAACATCTAGGGAGTATTTTTCAAGAAGCCTCGGAGTGCGGTGTGGCGGTGATGACCCCGTTCGCGGGATTCTGCGCCTTTTCTTCTTGCTACATTAACCTCTACGGATTTCGCTTCCCTCGAATCACATGCGGGTACGCTCCGAGAGCCGAGGAGCTGATGAACACCAGCATTGAGTATCTCAAACGATTCCGCGAGGTCTGGGATCTTGGCGACGGATGGGCAAGTTCAGCATAGGATCATTCGTTCGTGTGGTGACCAGTTACTGACACAACCCAGCTCAAAACCATCCAAAGCGGGTCGTTAATGTACCAAAGAGTAATTTCCAATAACCACAGGTACCGTGGCTTGTCACGTTTCAACTTCAATGTTCTTCACCAGTCCGTACATGAGTTTAGAGTCGTAGACAGATCCGCGCAACACCTGGAAGAAATCAATAACGCCGAACGGAGCTCGATCAGTACGGTGGAGGGAGAAAGCTTGGTCGAAAGGGAACAACAGAATGCCGTTGGAGTTAGCGCTCATGCGTTGATAGATCCCGGTGGCAACATGGATGACCAGGGTCTTTGGCCGAATTGGTGGTCACTGTTGGAGGAGGTAAATGCTGCGGAAATCTTCAGCTTCACAGAAAATCAAAATTGACACCGGCATTAAATTTCCCATCAACAAAACGCTCGCATCAACAAAGCGCTGTTGGATCCTAACTACATTGAGGCGTGAGCTCATGCCTCCGTTTCATATCCTCTTCATCACCACTCCGTTTCCGCCTCGATTTCCTTAACCGCCCGCCTAAGTACCTGGCATATCGTTCTCAGCTGTTCTTCAGTCGTAGTGAAAGGTGGCGCCAGCAAAATATGGTCTCCTCTCTTCCCGTCCACAGTCCCGGCGCCAGGGTACAAGGCAACACCATTCTCGAAAGCCCGCTCTTGGATACGAAGCCCAAAATGCTGTGCTGGTTCGAACGTAGACTTAGTTTCTGGGTCCCTGACAAACTCAACTGCCCAGAACAAACCACGCCCGCGAATGTCGCCAACAGACTTGCAGTCCTCGAGCTCGGTGCGCAGCAGGCTCTCCAGAGTCTTGCCTAGTTGTGCGCAACGCTCGACAAGGTTCTCCCTCTTGACGATCTTCTGAACCGCAAGGGCAGCAGCGCAAGCGATGGGATGGGCCTGGTAGGTGTGGCCGTGATTGAATGCCTTTGATCCCTGTCTCAAAGCAGCGACCACCTTCTCGTGCATGAGCACGCCAGCTATGGGGCCGTAGCCGCCCCCGAGACCCTTCGCGATCGTGGTTATGTCTGGGACGACACCTTCCTGCTCGAAGGCAAAGAAAGTGCCAGTTCTGCCAGTGCCGCACATAACCTCGTCTAGGATGAGAAGGGCGCCGTGCCTTTCGCAGATCTCCCGTACGCCCACGAGGTATCCTGCGGGAGGGGCCACGCAGCCTGCGGTGGCGCCAACCACAGTCTCGGCGACAAAGCCAACGACGTTCTCAGGGCCGATCCTCTGGAATTCTGCCTCGATCTCGGCAAGAAGCCTGTTCGTGAAGTCGGCCTCCGTTTCATCCGACCGCTGGTACTGATAGGCATAAGCGGGCGACACATATGATACATGAGGGTAGCAGAAGCCTTCATAAGGGATCTTCCGCGCCGCAACACTCGAGACAGACATTGCGGCCATCGTGTTGCCGTGGTAGGCCTGGCGTCTGGCGATGAGATGCCGTCTTTTGGGCTCGCCCCTCTCGTACTGATACTGACGAGCCAGCTTCAAGGCAGACTCGACCGCTTCACTTCCACTGCCGACGAAGAACGCCTTTTCGAGTCCGTGGGGGTTGCCCTCGAGTATGAGGTTGGCGAGCTCTTCCGCAGGCTGGGTTGTATATGCTTGTGTGTGAACATAGCTGACTTTCCGGGCTTGGTCGGCAATGGCTTGGATGACTTCCTCGTTGCCGTGGCCGATCAGCGCAACTGCCGCACCGCCGCAAGCGTCGATGACTGTCTTGCCGTCGGCGAGGTTCAGTTCAATTCCGCTCGCTGATTCGACCATTGACGGATGCTGCACCAGGGAGCGGTGCATCAACCTGCCCTCGCCAGACTTTGATTTGACGCATACTTTTAGTTCTGGGCTGTCATTTGTCGGTGTGAACAAGTCGTCGTTTCTTGCGGGGGCCATGGTCTTGCAATCGCAGCTTTAGGACCCGATAATTAAAACAGATACCGAACATGCAACGATGTGTGAATTTAGAAAATGAGGGGACGGCAATACTTCGAAAAGTGAGTCAAACCTATATTCTCCAAGCTGTAAGTCGGCTTTCGGCTCTCGGATCTGGGCAAATCCGACGACACAACTTCTTCTTCCTTCCTGTCTCTGGTAAGCACCATTGTCGTGTGTTCTCACGATTCAATTATGGGACTTTTGCGCACTACTCCGAAGGTCCTAGCGCGCTCCTCGCTTGGTCTCTGTTCCCATACGGAGCTGGGGCCGTAAGCCATTGAGCAGATTCCGAAGCTACGGCTTTCGGGACATACGATAGTCACACGCTCCTTATTTTTTGCGCGGATTTCCGAGAGGAGTGAAGAATTACTCAGAATCAACTCTCAATCAGTAGTCATCCTCAAAACATGGAGATTTGACAAGAGGTCTGGCAGCTTTGTTGCTCGCGATGCGCAAGCTCAGTCTGCAGAAGAGGGCCACGCCAACGACAAAATGACCTCGTCGACTGTACCACCGACATGAATGACTCCGTACCTCGGACCGAAATCAGACGATCGGAAAGCATGGATAACGGGTTTGGCGTCATCATTGACAGTGTTCAGTCTATTTCGGAGTCATTTACTCCTGGTGCATCATGCAGGCACGTCAGACTAGTTACGACGACATAGTCAAGCCTCACAACCTTGACGTATGTCGGCTCTCGCGCAATTTCGTTCATTGTGTGCTTTAGTATCACGTCAGATAAGATTGTCTACAGGATCGGACACAGGCTGTCAGCGTTGGTTCGGGGATTTCTCATGGGCCCTAGGGGAGGTGCTTGCGAGCTTCCTTGCAGACCATGTTATTGCACTCTTCCTCCTCCACGGCCCTTCTTTTGGCCTCGGTGGCGGCCTGTGTATTTTCGCAAATCGATTTTCTGATAGGATTGTTGAGCATAACAGAGATCGTTGTCGTCAACACGCTGTTGTAAATCCACTAACATGATGATCCTTGTCCAGTCTGTCTCAACTGCACCAATGGACTCATTCAAAAAGCACAAGACCTTGGCAATGGGTTTTGTTTTCAGTAGAGGAAGCCTCGGATCTGCGATAATGAGCATAATCACCAACTTCCTGGTCAAGGCCTTGGATGTTGCCCGGGCCTTCGGCCTATTGGGTTTGATTCTGTGGGATGTGTCCATGCCCACATCGTATTTCCTGCCGCCTAGGAGCAAAATGGGTGGCAAAGGCTCTCGGCAGCTGCAATGATGAGTCCCTTCGCTAAGCCGGGATCTAAGTTCATGTCTTTGATTCAACGGGCTGACTACTATTGCAAGGTACCGCTCTAAACAACCCCGGTTCCTAATGCTGCTCGTCGGAACGGTCTTGGCATGCTTTCCTCTTTTCGTACCTTCATACTTCATTACCTTTCAATCCAAATCTACGGGCTATTCGCAGGAAATTGGAGTCATTATCCTGGCTGCGTGGAACTTTGCATCAACCCTAGGGCGCTTCGTTGCTGGCTGGATAGCAGACTCTTTCCTCGGCCCTGTGGAAAGTATCGCAATTCGCATGCTCTTCATGGCCATTAGCTCACTGGTCGTGTGGCCACTGTCATCCTTTATCGGGATCTTTACCATGTACCTCATCTTCAACGGCATCGGCTGTGGCGCTTTCTTCAGCTTGACACCTGTCGTCATTAGCTCCAACTTCGGCGGCGAGATACTTTGAGCATCATTCCGGTTGTTTGGACAACTTGATTCTGTGGCTCTTTCTTTGTAAGCTGCTTTAGGGTGTTGTGCTCTGACTGTTTCCGCTAATCACTGACAGGGGGCTCCAATTATATCTAGGCTTTATTCGTTGTCGAGTCGTGCGGACTTTATTGAAGCATTCTGTCCCGCGGTAAATTATGCCGGCGACATGGCGCTCGCTGGGTGTGCCCGCATCCTATGGATTCGGTTCTCTCGATCCAAGCAGAGCTCAGAAGAGAAAACCTGAATTCCAATCTGTAATTGGGAACTTGAAGTAGCAGACGCACAGAGTATTGCTTTCTTCGCATTCTTCCACTACAGCGTGCACACGGGATTTCACGAAGACGGTGAAAGTCTCATTTCAGTAAGACGATAACCACTGCCTCATGGTAGAAATACCCGGGGCTGGACTGTGTTAAGGAGTTTCGAAGAAACATGTAGACTTGTTAACTCAGTGTATAATAGCATAGAAGTATTTGGTAGGATACTCGGCGCTGGTGGACTAGATATACAGACCACGAAAAACAAATATAGATGTATTTGCACTTTTGGTTCAATTGACGATCTTATAAACCATGACAGTCATGATGTTTCGAATACAAGCCAGTACATCTTGAATATGAAGGGCGAGGAGCTTCTCCAATGGCTCCGCTGGAAACGTAGAGTCTCCTATATTTTTACATGCGCCATGTTGACTTTGACGGCTAGGTTCCCGAAATGAGAACAAACCAATCAGGAGAGTGTCGTTACTGGCGTGGCTTCGTGTGATGTCAGGACACCTCATAGTGGGGGGAAGCGTATTCATTCCACTGGTGGGTTTTACTGATTCTCTTATTCCGATATGACATGACACCAGCGCATGGTACTCGATACCCGCAATCACTTAGCCCCTCCTGGAATATTGAGAAATCTTGGCATTATGCTTTTGGTGGCATCCCCGTGCAAACTTCGACTTCGGAAGGGTATCAATCTAATGAAAAGTGCGGAGTTTCGTGAAAGTAGGGACAAGGCAGTTTTTCACATCTCTTGGCGCGCTGGGCAGGTTGCGGAAATCACATTAGCCTAAAATGATTGGATTGAAGACCTGATAGAAGGGCATCTGACGGTTGACTTTGCCTGGCCGTGTTCTAAAAAGGCTCAAATATCAGGAGGCGTTTGGGTTAAAAGCTCCGTCCTCTGACCGAATAAAATCTCTTCGTTTTTGTCTTTGGCCGTTGAACTCGAACTTGTCAATAATAGAACATCATGAAGTTGGCCAAGTCTCTTTTCATGCTTCTTCAATCCATTACCGCATCTTGCGGTGCTATCGTCGAAAGGCAAAATGGGTGTACGGCATCTGCCCCAGGTTTTGCCTCGCTGAACGGCGGGACAACCGGCGGTGCAGGCGGCACTACCGTTACTGTTACGACTCAAGCCGACCTCGAGAAGTACGCAAGCGCCTCTGGCAAGTATGTGATCAAGGTCAGCGGACGTATCGCCGTCACGCCTTACGGCAAGGAGATCAAGGTCGCCAGTGACAAGACCGTCATCGGCGTCGGTACCACGGGCGAGGTCTATCAAGGTGAGAACACAGGCCACGAGCGCAAGCTTCCTCGACCGGAGCATTAACAATGAAAACTAAGGTGGATTGGGCCTCAACGGGGGCAAGAATGTCATCATCCGGAACCTGAAGATTGGCAGCACTAATCTCGGTGATGGCGTCGAGAATGATCGCGACGGCGTTCAGGCCGACACCGTGAGCAACATCTGGATCGACCACTGCTTGTTTGAGAACGGTGGCGATGGCCTCTTAGACCTGCGCAAGGACACCACTTACTTCACCGTTTCCAACAACATCTTCCGCAATCACGACAAGAACTTCGGCATCGGGTGGACGGAGAATGTGTCAGCGCGTGGCACTATTAACCACAACTGGTTCGACAAGACCAATCAGCGCAACCCTAGTGCTGACAACCTCGCCCAAGTTCATCTTTACAACAACTATCTCTACGGCATTACTTCATACGGCCATTATGCCAGAGGTAGCACTAACGCCAGGGTCGAGAACGCATTTTTCGAGAACACTCGGAACCCGCTCACCAAGGACCCTGGCGCTGTGCTGAATGCCTCGGGCAATACGTACAAGAACTGCACCGGTACTATTGCCTCAAACTCAGGCGCTGGTTTCACTCCCGGCTACTCGTACAGCCTCACGTCTACCGCAGATGTTCCTGCCTATGTCAAGGCCAATGCTGGCCCCAAGGCGTCCGTTTGCTATTGAGTGACGAAGCCAAGAAACCGGCCGAGGAAGACAACACCCGTTGCTTTAGGAAGCGCTGGGTAAAGCAGATGTGCTAGCTTGAACCCGTAGTCTACATAGTCATGACATTATACGCAGTACTTGAAACGAAGCATCCCTCTTGATACATGTTAAGGGTGAAAATATTGTTTTGATTTTCATCCAATCTTGAAAGTAACCTTCACACATTTTGGACACGCGCTGTTGATGAGCGTGCTTGCTCTCAATATTTTTTCTCAAGTGTCGATTGTGCTGAAAGCCAGACGAAACATCGACCATGATACTGGGACATGAATGACTCTTCGGGAATCGAAAAGACCCTGCAAATGTGACTTTGGTCCCTCGAAGCCTTTGGTATCTTATTGTTTTGCTTCCAACTATTGGAAATAGACAACGATATCGTCAATTAGATTGCCTTGTAGAACCAGACCCCTGTTCAAGCGATGGCCAAGTCTGTCACTAGGTCCTTGATGGAGATCGCGGCTTCGAATACAAGGTCGAATTTAGGTTCATGACAGGCAAGCATCCCCATGCGGCGTTTGGTGGCTAGGAATACTTCCACGGGGTATGTTTTGGGGTATCTGTCAATAGCGGGGGAGGGTGCATGTTCGTGCAAGGGGGATGCTGGCACAAGACGGAGAATTTTAGTCCACCTCTCTATTGCTTCCGTACCCCGCATCATGTTGATCGGAGTGAGATCCTCCAAGGAACAAAAAACCCATTTATCCACCTTAGCTCAGTTTGATCGGTGGACTCAAAAATGATCGTTGTCGGGGCTGAATGCAGCCAAGTTTTGCGCAGTCTAGATGTCCTCCTGCAATCAAACTCGCCGAGCAACATGACGTTGTGGCAAGGCCTTGTTTAGGTCCATGAAAGAGGCACTGCGGCGGAACTTCTCAGAGTTGCCTTGGTACTATCACCAAAAGCTTTGAGTGCGATTTGCATCGCTCGTCATCATGAAGTTCTTTGGCATTTTCTCGTCCTTGGCGGTTCCAGCCAGCAATGTGCTTGCCGCTTCCCGCACGTCGCCGCCATCAGGATCGATTGTTGTTGCTAAGTCCGGAGGGCAATACACATCTGTAAGTGGAATTTCTTTGACACACCAACTCTTTCCAAGTCTCTACTGGGATTCTAACAGCGAGCACAGCTTCAAGCTGCTATCAACTCAATCTCCACGAACTCAACAGCTACGACCACCATCTTTATTCAGCCAGGGACCTACTCTGGTCAAGTCTCGATTCCCAGTCTGAAAGGCAAGCTAGTAGTTTACGCCTACACAAGCAACGATCATGACTACACCCAAAACCAAGTCATTTTGACCAACAATCTCTCTACCGCCGATGCCGGACGCAATGATTTGTCGGCTACTCTTCGCGTAGCTACCAACTACTTCAGCCTCTATAACGTCAACGTCATCAACGGGTCCGGTGAAAAAGCCTTGGCTATTTCTGCCAACGGCCGATACCAAAGCTACTACGCGTGCAGCTTCGTCGGCTACCAGAATACCGTTTACACCAACAAGCCGCACCAAGTCTACAAGAGCACCTACATCGAGGGCGCAGTCGACTTCATCTTTGGAAAAGACGGCAACACATGGTTAGAGAAGTGCACCATCGCCGTCAACGGTGCCGGATACGTCACCGCTAGTGGTCGCGACAGTGCCGACGACTACTGGTACGTCATCAACGCATCCAAGATCGCCGCCAAGTCTGGATCTGGTGTTGCTGAGGAGTCCACCGTCCTGGGTCGCCCGTGGAGAGAATATGCTCGTGTCGTCGTCCAGAATTCCGACCTCAGCAACGTTGTGAAACCTGTTGGATGGTCAGCTTGGGGAACAAAACCGACCGACAACGTCTACTATGCGGAGTACGGAAACAATGGAACCGGTGCAAGTGGACCAAGAGTCAGCTGGGCAAAGAAGCTGTCGAGCCCGGTCTCTATTGACTCCATTCTCCCCGGCTACACTTCTTGGGTCGACATGACCTACTGGAGCTCTTCTTGAGCTACAGTTGAGAAGAAAATGGGAATCACATACGCGGGAGGGACAGAACTTTCACAAGCCAATAGAATTCCTTAGAGAAATCGGCGAGGAGGGCGTGTCGCGTCATAGCCGAAACAGAAGCAGTTCCGATATCTTAGCCATGTCGAATACCCACTAGCCTGCATAACGCTGGTCTATTGCGCACCGCATGTTCATAAGCTGCTTATCCCTCCCTGGATCACTGAATTCCACGTCCCGGCCCACGCGTCTTCAATCAACGTTCTTCGGACAGTGTTTACAACAGCGACAATATGCCGTCTCATCAATTGATCTATACGCCCTTGAATTGTCATAATCGATCGATTAGGCTACTTAAATTCATGCCGAATCAACAGGACGAAACAATCAGAAGCACTCTGGCGTCCCATTCATTGGATGATTCTCCCCAGTTCATCGCCGTATCCTACGTGTGGGGACCTCCAACCCCAACATACGAGATTACGGTGAATGACGAGAAATTTCAAGTCCACGAGAGCCTATGGGAAGCCCTTCGACAGCTTCGTAAGATCGCCAGCGACAAGAATAATTTCATCCTCGACCAGAGAAACTCTCGAGATAAACTACCGGAACATTTCTGGATTGATGCGATTTGCATCAACCAAAGCGATGTTTTGGAGAGGGGTTTTCAAGTCGACTTAATGAAAGACGTATTCTCCACTGCGACTTTTGTCATTTCTTGGATTGGCGAGTCAGAAGGAAATGTACCTGAACTGCTTCAATATCTAAGGTACTTGAAACATACCGCGAGGCAAAAGAGAACCGAATATTTGCGAAAATCAATGAAACGGTTTACCTTCAGAGATGCTCAGTGGCTGGTATCTCGACCCTATTGGTCCAGGATATGGATAGTACAGGAGTTCACCTTGCCGAGGGACCTTTACATTTTGTGCGGTTCAGATGCAATATCTTGGCCCACACTACAACAATTTCGTCCTTTCGGAATTTCGAATAGAACCAACCTGGGCTTCAAGCATTTGTCTGGACAAGAGAATCACCACACCATCGACAAGTATGTGAACAGTTGCAGGGAACTTTCAAACCTACGGAGATCATGGCAGTCCGGGTCAAAACAGCTGTCTTTCACAGACGGCGACCCTGCGTATGGTGCAAGACCGACTTTGACTCGACTCTTGGCGTTTTGCAAAGACTATCAATGCTCGGATCCTCGGGACAGAGTTTACGGCTTATTGGGGTTGATGGAAAGCGAAGGGCACGATAAGCTTCCAGCCGACTACGCCATCACCCCCTTTCAACTCTACCATCGGGTCATATACCACCTCAAACAACAAAACCGATTTGTTTCTCAAATATTCCAGTCGAGACTCGCTGAAGGTCTTCAGATTACTGACCATGACGATCTCACGATCTCCATGTTCATCTACGAAGCAGTGGGAAGTCGAGAGGTCGAAGGATTTCTGGCATCGGCCTCGAGTCTTGGCGGAGAGAAATTGTTAAAAAGAGTGGAACATCATTTAGGAGTGAACTTCCTATCAACCGAGGTTGGAACACCGAGACTGTTCAGTCAGGTCATGGAAAATTATCGGCGTTTTCCCAGCGACCAAGATCCAGCCACTTGGGCAACCTTCAAAAAGGCAATGGAAAAGGCGTTCCACATTCAGCAAGTTCATGAGGTACGATAGATTAACCTGCAAAAGCAGCTTTGGCCACCCCAGGCAATGGGTCATTGAAATATTCTATTTAGCTCAAACTTCCCGCCTATAATTCTGGGCTTGTAGCTTGCGTGTAGATGCTTTTCTCCAGCCCAACTACTATTCTATTTTGTAATTTGCTTTGAATATTCTAATACGCACAAAATGAATATAGTGTGTAGACTACCCCGGATACCGAGATAGTAGGAGAGAGGCAGGAAATAGAATTGGGTTAGTAATATTAGCTAGCACTATAATTATATTTTAGCTAGCTAATCCAATAGCAGGTGTTATAGTCTTTCTACTAGAGCGAATTAGTAGTAGAATAATAGAGACTATGAGAAGAATAATAGAAAGACTACTAAGATAAATAATAATATATATAATATAATAGTAATAACTTACTTAAATTAATTAACTAAAACTAGGAATAATAGCCTCCTTATATTCCCTGGGATTCTATGGATCCTATTATTCCTTCTAATAATATTAATAGAAAACTTATAATATTTACCTCTCTTTAAAAAAAGTAATTAGCCTAATTAGTTACTTAATTCTAATTATATAGTTTTTATCCCTATATTCTTATTATATTCCTTAGTATACTTATATAAATTTACTTAGAGAATTTAAAGATATTACTTATATTAATATAACTAGCCTTAGTAGGTTAAGTAGGAAGGTTATTAGTAGTATTATACTTAGGGGCCTTCTTTAAATTACTTATAACTTTATAAAGGAAAGTAATTTTAATATAGAGAGAAGTAATTTTAATATTAATATAATAGGTAATTATACTAAAATATATAAAGAGGGAGCTCTTAGTAACTAAATTAACTTTAAATATAATAAAGTAAATATTGGGATATTCGCCCACATCGCCGGATCCCATACGGATCCGAGGCTTTGGAGTGGATACTCCGGCGGTCACGTAGGTAGTCACGTGATCCACACGTGACTGCACGTGACCCTCCTTAACTGGATATTATTTCTTCCTTCGAGGCCTCCCTCTCTAAATAATTTAACTTAATTAACCCACTTTTACTTTATATATAGTAGATTTATTATCTCTACTACTAAAGTATTAGAATTAATTAGTATAATAAATCCTATATTAATTAGTAGTTAACTTTATTATTATATTATAATATAATAAATTATAAATTAATAAGGTTTATTATTTCCTAAATTAAAGAGATAATATTTATCCTAGAGTAATTCTAAGTCTCCCTTTATAATTAAGTACTATACTAATAGAGATAATAAATTTAGAAGGTAATAGTTTAGTCTCCCCTTTTATATTTTACTTTCTAAAGTATTAAATTATATATTAATTAGGTAAAGTTTTAAATCCCCTAATTTATAATTAATACCTTAATTTATCCTATAATAACCTTATTAGCCCTACTTAAATAAAGTTTTTAATCCTCCTTAGTACTAATAAGGTTCCTACTATATTATATACTCTTAACCCTTTAAATAGTTATAAGTATATAATTTATATTTCCTCTCTAATTATTCTATAATGGCTTTAAAAATTATTCTTTTACTTTAAATTTAATAGGATTATCCTCCTCCCTTAATAATTCTCAATAATTCTCACTCTCCCTCACTAATCCTACTAAATTCTATATTTCTCTTTTTATTTCTTTACTTCCCTTACCCCTTATTTATAATTTATCCTTTTTGAAATAACTAGTGGTAAAGAATACCTCTAAACAATAATTAACTCATTTAAATGGCAATAAACTACACTTCCTCTCTAAATTACTATGGAGTAAGTTATATAAAATAGTATAAATTAACTAATTTACTTTACTATAGAGTAACTTATTCTACTATACCCACTAAAATTTAGCTTATTTAACCTTGAAAATAAGTAAATCCCTTCTCTTTTATAGAGAGATCTTATAAGAGGATATACTAAATATATATTAAAACTACCTATTACTAATAATAACTTACCTTTTTGTGTTATTTATATAATATATTAAATATATTATAAATAGTAGTAATAAAGTAGTAATTCTATAGTAGTATACTCTCTCTTAGTCCTCTAAAATACTTAAGAGGGGTAATAATTATATTTAGTTTATTTAACTTATTTTTTATTAATTTAGCTTATTTAGCCTCTTTTCTATTAATTTAGCTAATTATGCTAAATTGCCTAATTTGCTGCTGTTTTATATTATTTGGTACTGAATCCCTCTCTCTCTTATACCTCTAAAAACCCCCTTCTTCCTATAATAATCTCTATCTCTAATCTCTCCCCCTTATTATTTCTAGCCTAAGTCTCTCCCTTTTATAACCTTATTATTATTTAATAAACTTATTAATTAGTTTATTATTATAATAAAGGTTAGTACTTTTGGGGAAATAGCCTTCTACTAGTAAGTAAAGATTTAATAGAATTATTAATTAACTATATTAGTAGTACTTAACTTTTCTAAGTTAAAATAGTATATATTAAGTCCTTTAGACTACTTAAACTACTTTATTAATTTATTTATTATTATCCCTTTTTATTAATATTTAACTAGAGTATATAATAAGTATTAACCCTTAAGTTAAATAATTATTTATTAATTTATCTCCTTATTTATTATTTATTATTATTTTCCCTTAACTTAATTAATAACTATGATAATTCCCTCTTTAGGAAGGACTCTCTAACCCCTTTTAGGGACTAATTAATAAGTTAAATTCTCTTTTTAGGAAGCCCCTTTTTAAGCTAGAAGTACTAAGTTTTCCCTCTTTAGGAAGCCCTCCTAGGGAAAAATAAGTATTATAAAAATCTCCTACTTTTATTTAATATCCCTTTCTTATAAAATTCCCTGTTTAGGAAGCCCCTCTTTAGGGTTAAAGACTAAGTTCCCTCTTTAGGAAAACTAAGTTCCCCTTTTTAGGAAGAGAAGTAATAATTAGAGTAAGTAAATATATTTAAATTTAGTATTTATAATTTATTTATTAAATAAATTAACCCCTAATAATTATAACTTAGGGAAGGTACTTATATTTATAATATTAATATTAATTTACTTATAGTTTATTTTTTTTTATTATTCTTCTAAGTATTATATTAATTACCCCTAATACCCCTATTAGCCTAGTATATTAAAAGTTCTTAATCCCTATTCCTAATAAGTTTAAAGGCCTTATTAACTACTTAATATATAATTATTTATATACCTTTAGTAATAAGGAAATAAACCTTACTAAAATTATAAGTTTTACTACTTATTATATTAATATATTTATTAAATAAAACTTATAAGGTAAATAATTATAGTCTAACTTTAAGAATATTTTTAAGAATTATATAAATACTTTTAAATATATAAATAGTTTTATAATTAAAGCTTTTTAGAAGTTTCTCTTATATAAAAGTATCTTTATTAATTATAATAGAGGTTTTATTAAGGAAAACCTTACTAAGATTATTACTAAGCTTAATTATTACTTATAAACTTAAAAGGACTTTAAAACTATTAAAAGTACCTATCTTAAGTTAATAACCCACAAGAATAAAAACACTAACTTCTACTAAGAATTAATAGAGCTTATTAATTAGGAAGAGATAGTTATTCCTAATATTATTACTTATTTTACTCTTTTACTTTAATTCCTCTCTATGAGAGTAGTGAGATCCTTATTAGCCCTAGTCTCTTCTATTTATATCCCTTAAACCCTCTCTCCAGCTACTACTATCTCTTAAAATATCCCTATAAGCTAAAATATTATTTAGAACCTATTTATAATATTTAAACCCTAAATTACTCCTTTAATTAAATAATATTTTATACCCTATTATTTATAATTTATTTTAAACTCCCTTATTTCCTATTAACTTAATATTCTTATTAAGTTTTATATTAATAAGAGTATAAAGTATAATAATAGTAAACTAAATATTATAAATATAAAACTTACTATTTTCAAGGATTATTATATTAAAGCTAGTATTACCCCTAATTAATATACTAAAGTCTTCTCTCTTATATTAAAAAATAATACCTAAGACTTATATTATTATAATATTATAGAAGTAGTAGTTTTATTAATTTTTAATTAAATAATTAATAATATAAAGGGTTATTTTAAAATAAAGGAGTTTTAATTAACTAATAAAATAATATAATAAAATACTATATTTATTAACCTCCTCTATTAATACTCTAAAAAGCTTAAATTTAAGGTTTTTAAAATACTATTTAAAACTCTTACTACCTTAAAACCTATATTTAACTCCAAATTTAATAGTGAGTTACTATTAAAAAATAAGATTATTAAAGCCTACTAAGGAATATAGGAGTATAAGCTTACCCTCTATAACCCCCCCTTTATAATTTAGGGCCTTTTTAATTCCCTTTAATCCACTATTAAAATAGCCTCATAAATAAATAATAAATTATTCTAATTTATTATTAATTATAATAATTAAAAAAAGTATAACTAAATATATATAGATAAATATTTTTAGAGTAATAATAACTAGAACTTTAGGGGAAGTAGTAATTATAGATTTTAGCCTTATCCCTATGGAGATTAATTAAATTAATACCACCTAATATATAGGAATAAAAGTAATTCCCATAATAATATAAGAAAGTACTGGACTTATAGTAAACTAGGGTGCTGAATGTGGAAGTACCCTAAAGTTAAGAAAATATTAGAATTTAGTAGGTTTAAGTCTAGGTACTCTTAGAATATTATAAAAAATAAATTTAGTACTTTCCTTACCTATTATAAGGGCAATAATAATACTAATAGTATAAATAATAATAATAGTAAATTTAACTCTAATAATAAGGTCTAATAGTACTTATAATACTATTACTAGGATTAGTCTAAATTTATATTCCCTTCCTTAGGTAATTTTATTACTTATTTTATAAACTTTATATTTATAATTAATAGTAATAAATTAGTAATAATAGTATTAAATTAAGTAATCTTCTATATAGTTATAAAAATTAATTTAATTATAAAGATTAAAGATTCCCTACTTTAGCCTACTTAGTTTATTTTGCCTGGAAACCTCTATTCTACTTAATTATTTACCCTTAATGGATAATACTCTAAAGAAGTTTTTTAGGGAATTATACTAAATTTAGGAATTATTAGAGTCTCTATAGTAGGATAATATTAAGTTATTACTCTCTAGTAATTATGTCCCTTTATTATAATTAATAAATTGAATGCTAGTTAAGTAAGAGTTTAATTTAAAAATGGACTTTTTAAAGATTTCTTTAGTATTATTATAGTTTCTACTATTTTCGGAGATATGGTTTTTTATGTGGTCCCCTCTAATACCCTATTTTTACTCTATTTGAGAGATATAGATAAATTAGGAATTTATTTTAATAACTTTTAAAACTACTTACTTTAAAGTAGAATTATTACCCTAGTTATGTGTAAATGGGGCTATATTTAGCTTTTACTTAATAATAAGTAAATTTTTGCCTAAAATGGCTATTTGATGAATATTGAGCTTTATTAATTATATTGCTATTTTGGATATCCCTTTATTACTAAGTTGGCTACTCTCCTTTAGTAAGTAGGCTATCCTATTTAAACTATAGTAATTAAGTAATTAATAAAGATTTGTTAATATTACTAATTAAATATAGGAAGCTCCTAATAATTTAAATTTATATTAAAAGATAATTATTTTTTTAATTATAAAATTATCTGTGATGTAATATACTTTAATAATAAAGTGACTTTATATGTTATTAATTTAGTAATTAGCTTTAATGCTGCTTATTTTCTCCCTAATATTTTAGTTAAGATAATATAGGAGACTCTTTACCTCTATTAGATTTATATATACTAAGGCCCTTTAAATTAAATTATTACTAATACTAGCCTTAACTTTACTATTAAAATCTTTAAAAAGAGTATTAAATTTATAGTTATTATTATTAAAGTGGTCCTAATTAAAATTCACTATTAAATTAGTAAAATAGAGAAGTACTATGGCTCTTTATAATGGGCCTATATTATTATCTAGTAAGAATTACTTTTTACTAAGTTTGACTTTATACTCTAGATAGTTATTAAGGTAATTAATAATACTACTAGACTTAATAAATTAGTACTAATTCTACTTATTTTTAGTACTTACCTATGGATTAATAATAACTTTACTCTCTCCCTTAATATTATTACTAGAGCTAAGACTATTTACTCTATAATAAATAATTTATATAAGGAAATTACTAAATATAAAGTTGTGAATACTCTTGTTACTTATAATAGTTTAATTATAGATAAAGTTATTAACCTCCTCCTTTAATTCTAGGTATATATTTATTGTAAAAAAGGGAGTTAGTAAGGCCTTTATTACTTTATAGTAATTATAGGTAAAACTATTATTATTGAATTACTTTAAGGTCCCTAAGATTTTCCCTCTACTATAATTAAACTCTAGTATAGAGACTCTAATAATAATTATAAGAGTAACTAAGGCCCTAATTCTATTCTATTAAACTTAGAGATTATAGCTCTAATTACTCTTAATATTATTATTTAATATCCCTATAGTAGACTCTATAAGAACCCTATTCCCTTAAATAATACTTTTAAATAAGAGGTAGATTATATGATTTTTATAATTACTAAGGAAATAATAGATTTGGCTCTCTCCCTTGCCCTTTAAAAGGCTAGGAAGATTACTATGGAAGGACTACTATTTGAGAAGTTATGAGAGAAAGAGATTAATACTTTATTCTAGTAGGAAGTCTTTAAATTTAAGACTTTTAACCCTAATAAGTAATATAATTAACTCTTTTAATTCTAAATAATTAATAAAGTTAAGAATAAAATAATAACTTTATTTAAGAAGTCCTATTTAATTATTTATAGTATTAATAATACTAAAAAGTATAGAATTTTAACTTAATTTCCCACTATTTAATACTATAGTATATATTTACTACTATTAATTACTTTATTCCTTAGTCTAAATTATTAGATTTAAATTAGAGATATTATATAGGCCTATATATAGTCCTAAACCCTACTAACTAGAAATATTTATACCCACCTTCCTAATTAAATTCAAGATTAATACCCCCCTAGTATTATTATAAAAATTATAAAGCCTCTCTATAGAATTATAGAGACTAGTACTTATTAGTAGGTAATATATAATATTTATTATAGGGATAAATTATAAATAGAGAGTTCCTCCTTTAATTTATACTTATTATTAATAAATAAATTAAGCCCCCATTTTACTATTATTAGTATATAAATTAATAATACTATTAGCCTATTAATAGAGTTTTTTTTAATTATTAAAAATGAGGAACTAGTTAAAGTTAAGTTTATAGTTAAGTTAAAGGAGATTTTAACTTATAAGACCCTAATTATATTTAATAGTAGTATTATTATATTATTAATAAATGAATTTATGACTCTTTATTAAAAGGGCTAAGGCTCTAAATTAGAGCTTATTAATATTAAATTTATAGCTAAAAAGTAGTAATATATTAAATAATAAGCCCAAGGTACTTATATTACTTTAATTTATTAACCTAAGGCTTATTTTGACTTATTAATTACTATGTAATATTAGGACCCCTCTAATAAGAATATTACTACTCTTAATAAGTGACTTTTATAGCTAAAGGATAATCTTAAGTGCAGCCTTATATTTACTATACTATTACTGCCCACTATAAAATTATTTATATTTATAGATAGATTATTTACTAATAACTAGGACCTAACTTCCTAATTTAGTTATATTATTATCCTAGCTAATAAAAGGATCCATAATATATTATTTATAATTAATAGTAATATTATTTATTATAACTTAATTAAGTATAAATAAGTTATTTATAGTATATTAGCCTCTAAGATTTATACTATAGTTACTAGTATGGACTTAGTTTTTATTATTATATTAACTCTTTAAAAGATTACTACTAAGTTATAGATCCCTAATATAATGCCTATTATAATAAGTATAAATT